>MU377150.1:0-78563 GCA_022495195.1 Xylaria digitata
GGGGTAATAACAGATTTATATGGAAACTACCCTATAGTGCCGATAAGTGTAAGTGGCCCGCAGCCGCCCGGCCCGTGGCTAGTGAGGTTATCTTAATTAGTATATCATACACACTCGCTATAGCTAGCGTAATAATGTAAACTCTATTAACTTCCGATGGATCACGGTGGTAACGGCGAAGACTAAGCGTAAACATTTGAGTACCACTTTTGGTGAGAGAGGGACTCATAAAACTGACTGATTGTTTCCTGACGTTTTTCAAGTTGTATTAACCGCCGCTTTAAAGTATCATTTACTAACCTGTTTCTTTTATCATTAGTTTGTGGTGCTATACCTTTTCAGTGTTTCTTGTTAATGTTCAGCTACATTTACCTGCTAGTTCTCATTATCTTTACCATGATAGGCCCTTTCGATTCGTGGGGCAACGGCCTGTATAGTACAATCCAAAATCTGCTCATCGCAGAAACCTAAATCTTCTAGTGTAACTTCTTAGTATCGTATCAGTATTATTAGCAACCTTTCACCGCAAGATTGCGTAGACTGCCGAGTCATTGAGCTGCTACCTGTTGTTTGAATTAGTATCAACGATCCTACAGACTTAGCGGATAAAATCAAAAACGGACTTGCAGATTTTTCGATCATATATTACACCATCTACAACGAATAAGCATGTTGAAACGCGTGTTTAATACTTAAACATTACAATACAAACCAGATAGAATTAAACGCTGTAGCATGATTTACTTAATAATAGAAAAGACGAATATAATACTTTAAACTTGTTTTTAGCATGATTTAAATTTATAATATTAAATATTAAAAGTAATCTTAATAATAAGCAACATATTTATAGTTTATAATTGTAAAACCCCTTTTTTACTTGAAAGAAACAAGCACTGCTTTTGCAAGTCAGCTTAGAAGTCGAAGATATCTATTATCTATTAAAAAGAAAGGGAACTATTAAAACTGCGTACACGGCAGTAGGGGTAGAAAAGACGATTACAATGCAGATTCTCATAGTAACAGTGTTCAAAACGCGTAAAGCACATAAAGAAGTCACGATTAATTGCAAATTTCTAGTTTGGTCGCAACGAAAACAACCGATCAGCTCAAAACGTTTTGAGGGAGACTGCTTATCTTGACGACTATTTGTTGCATTGCAATATTGTTCTGAGTTCCGCGTCACTATAACGTCCTCAGTCGACCCTCTCTGCTCGCCTCGTGGAGAATAACCAAGTAACTATGTCGGCATTTACACCCTGTCTCGAGCTTCCTGGCTTTGTTAGCTAAAAAGTTACAACGAACCTGTCCTACTGGTAAAGGGATTCAAAGACCAATGAGCTTACCAGATGACCCTAACGAACAGTTATCAGCTACTTCCATCTTCTAAATAGATCATGCAGCAACAAATGCACTCTACTGTATAAATCCATCTACCTATTTACGCCACACCTATCTAAACCCACCTCAGCCACGTTGGTGTGGTGATTACGTATTGGAGTGACTCTATAGTTGAGAGGTGGTGTGGATGGTGTAGTTGACCGGAGCCCTGGTTTGGACTAGGATATCGAACATCAAGAGGCGGTCAGTTTATCGGTCTCTAGGTGGGACTGTGAGAGCAGCGCCTTCTCAGCTCATTTGATAAGATTCCTAACTCGATGCGCTCCTGCGAAAACTCTCGCCAGCAACATCTTCCTGTAGCGAGCCAGGCGTAGGTGGGAAAACAGGCAACATTCAACATCTTTATAACCTTTATAACGTAAACCCTGACTCAAGGCGGCCCCCCTGATCGAGTCGACCCAGCAGTAGCCAGAACAAGATACTTCGGAGTGTTTAGAGCAGGCGCACGGGCTTGTATTGTCGACGATAATCCCTTCAGCTAGGATGGCATGCGTCGAAATTTCATAAACTTCGATTTCTTCCACCCAGCGTTACTAGCGGGCATCAGCGCCAATCACCCAAGTATATCGCGCTTCGAGTATTGAGCGCCGGAGCAGGGCCCTGAAGCTTGAGCATGCCAGCGAGTTTGCGAACGAATCCTACAACTTCAAAAAAGGCTGGCCGGTGAATCCAGACCAGCCTTCTAGCGATCCTATTAGCATAGCAATCATAATCAGTGCGACCAGGTGCGGCTTGCGCAGCGATCCATTGACGCCTGAGCCCAAGAACTCAACGGTTGTGACCAAAGCGACCATCTGGCAGCTTCTTATGGAGGGAACCGATGTTATCAGTGTCGAGCCGAGGGAAGCCTCCTCTTTGACATCAAATGAAGCCGTTCTCTCAGCAGGGTCGCTGAGCTCGCCTGATAACCTGATGCACTCTGGCACTGGGCCGGCCAAGCAGCTGGAAGAGTTTAGCATGCCGGCCATTCGGGAATTCTAGCAATTGGGTTAATATCTACGAGATGACATTTTCGAGTCTGTCAGCGGACGGAGACAACCAGCTCCTGTGCGCCGTTCCGCGGCAATGCTCACCCTAGGCGTAAGGAGACCGGTGAAAAGGGGGATGCTAGGTACACTGTTCTGCTTCAACGTCAACGATGCTATCACATGAACCCGCAGGTTTGAGACCATCTAAACTTTATACAGCCTTCTAGTTGTAACTATACAAGATGTAACGTAACCCCCCAAAAACCTGTCTTGAAGTGACCTAGACGCCGGATAATGCTGAACTCTTAACTAAAAGAAATCATCCCTTTATATGAATACCCATAATTCATCCATCATGACCTACCAGCCGGAACCGGGGCCAAAATGGGACCCGTTCGGCACCGTGCGATACGCGCAAGCTTGCCAGTCACAGCCCTGCTTATAAACCTCGGTTCCCCACCAACTAAACTTGTTCATCCAGCCTGGATAAATAAAGCCGAAAAATACAATGACAATCCCGAAGGCTAAGCCTGAATCCAATGCTGCGCTTAGTGTCATCGTATACTTGGCCCACCAGGCATTCGCTCGATTCTTAATCAAGTAGTTGAAGATGTAGCAGACCACCGCCCACACCGAGAAGTTGAGGCCAGTTGCGGGAGGAATCCAACTGAGCGACCCGAACAGAACGGGAAGATTGATCTTTCGCAAGATGCTATTTCTTCTCCGCCGGCCATAGAGCCAAAGAGGAATAGGGGCAACAGCACCGATCAAGAAGCACCACACCAAAGATCTGTAGACTGCATTGGGCCCAAAGAACTCCGCTGGTCCGACAACGCCCCATAATATGGAGCCATTGAAGTGAACGCGAGCAATGGGACAGGTGAAGCCGTTGATAGCTGAAGGCGTACATATACCCGGAACGTTGCGAAACATCCAGTTTAGAACCGTGATCTGCGTGACCGACGAGATAATCGTCGCTGCCATCTGGACTAGAAATAAAATCCTAGGCGGGATCTTCATGTAATGGCCTAATTTCAAATCTGCGGCGAATTTGATGCCCTGCGCAGAAGAAATGTACCCATAAGTGACAAAGACCATGTTTGCGACTGGTCGCCCCGGGAATACGACGCCGCAGATTAATTGGCATATGAGATAGATACTGCTGTGCTGATTTGTCACTGCCATGACAATGCCGATAGGTATGAAGAGTATAGAACATATTCCTAACGCTAGCAACAGCCCGTACCAAGGCAGATGAACAGGATAACTAGAATAGGTGATATATAAGTCGGGGTTTGGGGAATCAGAACTTTATTAGAAGGGCACTTACTATTCGACGACGAAGATGCCAATTGCCGTCATGGAAATGAACGTTAATAAATACCAATAAATGGGCGCGTCCTTGTACCTCCTCATAAGACGATTGTGGACGTCTTCGCGGTTGAGTAAATCTTCAATATTCGCGCTCGACGCCGTGGCGCTCTCGGTTCTTCGGAAAGACGCAATTCCATTACCTTCACTCTGTAAAGGCTGATATATGGGCTCGTTACTTTCCCCTGCCTCTTTGAGGGACCTCTTCCACTGAGTCCAAATATCTTTCCCGTGCCAGCACGCCGTGTGCGTCAGAAGAGATGCTAAGCCTGCAAACTGGAGCCCATAGCTAAGCACATACGTGATGGGCAGGTATACTCGGCTATATTTTGAGTAGGCGGCTCTGTCAAAAAGGAAGTCTGGTGTGAGAATCCTACCGACATCGTATATGTGACCTGTATTATCGAATACTGATGCGGAAAGGATAGGCATATATGACGAATAGAATAGGTTGCAATAATAGGCGATTGGCGCTATGATCCACATGACAGTGACCAGACCGCCAATGACGTTCATAGAAGCCCAGAAGGGCGTGAGCAAGGGAGAGCCGATGTAGGCAATTTGCGCCCAGTCAAATGTGACAGGAAATAGACCCAAGCCTGAGACGACACCAAATAAGTTGGCCACCACGACATTATCGGGGGCAAACCATGTGATGACATTGAAGTAACTGAGTGCTGGCATCAATAATCCCGGGAGGAAGTAGAAGACGAAAGCGCAAAGCCAGATGACGAAAAAAAAGTTCCATCTGCTGATCCTCCAACCATTGGCTGGTTCATTTTGCTCTTTATGAAGCGTGGTGAACATGGCCGCCGACATAAGAGTGCTGGGCCAGATCATGCCGCTAGGACGTACTAAGAATCTCCTCGTCAAACCAGCAAATGTGTAACCCAATATCTGCGTCGAGAGAGTGAGCAAAAGCTGATAGACTATGCTAACTTCCTGCTTGTAGAATTGAGTCTGCTCGACAATGATGTCGGTTGCAAATGCAAAGCCAAATGAGACATTGCTGCTCACATAGACACAACTATGTTCTTTCTCGTTCCAAGACCCCTGTGCAAGCCAAAGCCGAAGCCGTTGGGCCCGGTTTCTCTTCTCCTCACCAAGACCAGATGATGACCCGGCTCTCGAAGTTGCAACAGAGACGCGCACACCATCAACAAATTCTTCTGGTGGGTCATCAGGTCGTTTGAGTAGATAGTCCCACAAGAGACCAAGCGGATGTACAAGTAGCAAAGCTATAACAGGAGTAATTGCAACACTAGGGTATCGTAAGGAGAAAAAGAGATTTGTTGAAGATCCCAGGACTGAGAAGAGACAAGACAAGATCCACATGCGAGGCGTGTTGATGGATAGAGTGGTGTTATCGGTGGGAGCGACAGAAGCACGGACCTGGGGGTAAGGTGAATTGTCGGGAGGATCTTCGTCTTGCCCATCACTAGCGGCGTCACCATCTTCGTCCAAGCCAGCGCCCTCTTCAGGGCCGGAGGTGTCGGATTTATTGTCAGATAGGATGTCGTTCAACAGGGCTGTATCGGAGACGCCAAAACGGCCTTCAAGGCCACTCACAACAGTTGAGGCTCTGTTGATCTCGTCTGATTGGCTCCTTCGCCTTCTACTTACTGAGGACGTGCTCGCGCGAAAAGCCGAGGCGCGGCTCGTGCTAGCAGTTTGGTAATGTCTTTCGCGTGTTGTCTCGGTGCTCTCCCTGGACAAGCGAGTAGCAGCGTGGTGATGCTGGTCTCCGTCATCGTCTACCTCGGGCGGGATCGGGGCTGCGCCGTAGGACCCTGTGCCAAAGCCCGGCGAGGAACGTAAGAGTAATGGTGCTTTGGACATGATCCCTCTATGACGGACAGCTGACAGCGGGCTCGCCTCGTCTGAAGAATAGGAGGTATGAGACGCATCGCTCGAGACACGAAGAGGGGGAGGAGTTATATCATCGGCATCGGCAATGAGAGTAGAAGCAGCAGCAGCAGCAGCAGCAGTTACGGGCGAGGACGGGTGAGAGATATTAGAGACCCAGGAGAGGGCTGGGACTGGAACTGATGTGACTGCTGTTGGACTGCGATGCTCCGTCGGCGAATGACGGCTGGGGTGAGAGTTGGGCGTGGGGGCTTGCGCAGAAACAACAGCTGAGGTGGTGGAGCTGGAGGGGGGGTCGGACGGGGTGTTGGATGGGGTCTGGGACGGGGAACTGGATCTGGCTAGAGGAATGGATCGCCCAGGCTGATATCCAGGTTTCAACTGGGTACTGGGATGGATCGTCTCGAGCGGGAAGGCTTGATCGTTCCGAGGGTTAAGTTGTGGCACAGACAAGGACGAATCATGGTGGTGGCCCTTTGCTCTTGCAGAGGGAGTCGACGAGCGAGGCATTAGTCCGTCATGGGGGCTCTACAAATAGAGGAGAGGGAAGTGGAACTCCGAAGGACAAAAGAATGGGCAAAATAAAAAGAAAAGCGTGGTGTTGGTAATATGGTACCGTAATAGCCACCTTGGGTTAAGTAGGAATGTAAGTACAGTACCTAGGAAGGTAGTAGCTTAGGTCGTAGGTAGCTTAGGTGGACGGAGACGCTATTGATCAAGTAGGGAGGAGGTAATGCACATACTAGCAATGTGCACTATGTACTATGTAGGGGATAGGGCCAGCTAGGACGGGATGGGACGGGAGAGGATGGGGATAGGACGGGATGGTGAGACGAGGAAGTTGAATAATTGGCAAATGCAGGCAGACAGGCAGATAGATAGGCAGCACAGTAAACCTGACCGAGGCTAGTTAGTAGGGAATAGAGAGGCAGAGAGAAGACAGAAAGATAGCTCATAATATACAAAAATCATGAAAATACATTAAAAGTTAAAAGAAGAGAAGCAACACATGCATCAACTGAATATAGTACCTAGTTCAAACTCACACTCTAGTCTGCTCAGATGGTTGGAACTATATACACACTAGATCAAGTGTTTATCTACGCTAGGTGGTACTTCGCCAAGCAGTAGCAAGTAGTAGACAAAGTATCGCGGATTCAAGCTTTAGAGAGGTGGGGTTTCTAAAAACGAGATTGTCAGGAAACATACTGGGAGACGTCACGGAGTCAATGAGGGAGTGAATTGAAACGTTGAAATAAAGAAAAAAAAAAAGCACACAAGAGATTGATTAGATTGATGGATTAGATAAAAATCACAAAACAAAACCAAAAAAAGAAGCTCCACGATCGGTTACCTGCCCTAGTTATCCGCATATGTAATGCAGGTATTCGGTTATGTTGCGACGAGACAAGGTACCGAGTCTGTACCCGGTACGGGTGCCACGGCCGTGCTACAGTACACTGGTAACACCGCCTATCCGACCCTTGGTCAACCAGAGCTCAACCACCTGAGCGCGCTATCATCCATTTGGATAGCTCTGCCGGTAGCGACCAGCCAGCGTCCGGAGACCCACGATGCTACACGATGCTACTTGATGCTACTTAAAAGCCCACAATATTATACGGCCATATATCATCCTATATGTCATCTACATACTTAGCGACCTACAGTACCAAAATAGTGTAAGCAGCCTACGTTATCAGAATATTTCTCCACAGATCATCCGTAAAGGTCATCTATTCATTACCTAATTACGTCGAGAATCGCCTCGGGGTTGTGCTAAAGGAGCGACATGCGTTTCTACCATCCCACGTTGATCATCCCTGGACGGCTATAGCCGCTACTCTTTTTTTTTCCCCTCTACTGCCTGAGACATGTTAAGGCGGTTCATATCGGACCTGTCTACTTGACAAGGAGTGTACATACGACGACGCAAAGGGACCGTGATACCACTTGCAGGTCTGCATGTCGGCATCCCCCTTGCCTTAGACCTTACCTAGGTACCTGCAGCCCGTGTTGAGCCGTGTTTCCCTATCAGTACCTGACTGTGCTACTATCTACTAACTGACTGACCTTTAGGCTTTATATATATACATAGCGCCGAAGGTATCGAGGTGCAGCCCGGAGCTCCACAACCATAGGCACAGGCGTCCACAATCATCCCATTCACCCGTCCACTTTTTGGTTGGCTTCCTTGGTGCCTCTCTACACTACAATACGCCGAGTATGTCGGACGACCAACAGCATCAACAACCCGAGATGAACTCGTCAACCCTTCATGCGGCCAAGACTCACCTGCGTTCGCTAATGAAGCGACGGCTATCTGACCTCTCACCCGACGTTATCACATCTCAGAGTAAGTGACCCCGCACCACACAACCGCACCACCTGCCTCTAAACTATGCCGCCGCGGTCTAGGTAATGCCGCTTTTAATGCCTTGTCGAGGTTTCGGCCCTATGTGGAGGCGAAAACAGTAGGCGTCTATTTATCTATGCCTGGCTGTGAGATCCAAACGGAGCCTATTGTGAGACATGCCCTGGCTTCTGGAAAGCGGGTTTTCGTGCCATACCTCCATAGGTCTGGTCTGCCTCCGGGGGAAGGACCCGTGCGACTCATGGACATGGTAAGTCTGAGGGACATTGAGGACTACGAGTCCCTCAAGAGGGACAAGTGGGGCATCCCGAGTGTCGACAGTGCCACCGTCCACGAACGACAGCGTAGCATAGGCGAGTTGGATGGGGAGAGGTCTGCCGATGCATCGCTCGACTTAATCCTCCTCCCCGGCGTGGCCTTTGATCTCGACCCCGAGACCGGCGCTGTGCAAAGACTCGGCCATGGCAAGGGCTTTTACGATTATTTCTTACACCGCTATGCACTAGCTACTAAAACGGGGAAATCTTCACCTAATGATGTCTCGTCTGTATTATTATATGCTCTAGCTCTCAAGGAACAACTTCTCTCCCCGACAACTGGGGAGATTGTCCCCGTCGGACCTCACGATCAACCATTAGACGGCATCATCCTAGGTGATGGCCAAATCACCCAGTCTACTGGCAATAGGAAAGACTAGAACAAGTATGCTTGATCATCCATTTGTGCCCTGTCATTTAACACATGCCCATTTGCTAGGGTATTTGTAGTGAAGGACCATGCCATTCCCTACACTATACGGAGAACTCTCTTTCATCGTCGTCGGCATGTGCCTCGCAGTGGGGCGTCGTTTGTAAATCATACGGCTTCTTGAATCAAAGACACGTTATCGCCCTTCAATAGAATTTGTCCTAGGATTCATTAGCCTCTTCCTTCATTTATATGCCTATAATTTTGTTTTTGGGCATGAACGCACCCAACTCTCTCCTCTTCTCCTCGGGGTTTGTCTTGGAGACTTGCTTGACCTCGACGGCATCGTCTATGACTAGGTTCATGAACTCGTCGAAACCCTGTACGCACGTATGTGTCAGTTTGTGCTAGATGTGAAATGCGAGACTTGATTGTGCAAGTAACATACCCTAATCTTTCCCTCGATTCGAATTGACAACTGCTCGTACAGCCAGATCTTGACGGGGGCGTGGGTTTGGAGGAGCTTGAAGATGAAGTTGATGGGTGGGAGCAGGACCTTGCGCCCACCACCTCCACGGCCAGTCATGTTGCAGCGGAAAGATTGTCAGATGAGGTCCGGTTCGGCACAATGGTTGGTTTCTGGGGAAAAAAAATGGCTGATTGGAGTGTGCTGCAACTTGGAGGTTGTTGTTGTGGTTGTTGTACGTGGGGTTGGTGGGCAGCTCCAAGGGCGCGTTTGAGACGTTCGACGGCTCGGAAATTTGGCAAGGCTACCTGAGTGAGTACCAAGTTGTAAAGGCTGATAGCTGATAGAGATAGCTAGCTGGCTGGCTGGCCTACGGTTCTGGGTAGGAATTTGATGGGGAACTGAGGTAAGGTCTAGCCAATCAAATCGATATATTAATACGCTAAGGAGGTTATTGTGGACGACACCTCCTGTATAATACTTTTTGCTTAGGTAAGGAAGTGGCACCCTGAGTTCTACCTGAGATCGCCACAGTTCGTGACCCCTCCACCCACGTGAAGAAACCTTAGGCAGTATACTTGGGTAAGTACTATGGGGCATCTGAAGTCACTGAGACACTGAGCCACACCTACTAAAACCTTCCATCCAAGTCGCTTTGAGGTAGAGTTCTTAGGTAGAAGAGGGTAGTTTATACTAGGTTATACTACGGCACACTGCCTAGCAACCGGGACGCCTACAACTGCATTCATTCTTTTATTGGCCCCTCCTTTTCCTTCCTCCTCACTAGTACTTGCGATATCGAAGCTCCCCATCCCAATTCCCCGACTACCACTCTCTATATTTTTCCCTCACTTGGCGAGCCTTGTCGTCCATCACCCCCATCTGGACGTATACCCGTCTTACTCTCTAGCTTTACTTAGCATACGTCGCCTGTAGCGTGGCTATATTTGCAGGTGTCGTCTTTACCAGAGTCTCTGTCTTGTGATCGTCGCGCATCTCTCTCTGCAGGGCAGCAACGGCTACTGCCATCAATCTGCGTACCCACCCCCCCCAGCTCTTGACCTGACCTGGCCCGACATACGTTGCGCATCATGGCTACGAACGGCGCGCAGCAGACTTTCGTTCTGGCAGATGTGCTTCAGGCCATGCTGACCATGCGGGGTGGGGACTCGGATAAGAAGGAGAGGGCTACTAAATATCTGGGAGAGTTCCAGAAGTCGGTTCGTATATGCCCGGATATGATGGCCGCATCAGCTTTGAAGTACTTACTTACGTGCCATACTAGACCGCCGCATGGGCTGAATCCATCAACATCCTTAAATCTCCCGCCGACCCTGCCGATAAGCTCTTCGCCGCGACTACCTTGAAGGGAAAGGTGCCATTACCCCCAATATTCTAGATGTTGCGCGAGCGCCCTTGCACTGACCGACGACCTGACACTAGATCACGTTTGACCTCCAGAGTCAAGTACCCCCAAACGAGATAGTAGCCGTGCGCAATCAGCTCCTAGAGCTTCTACAGTTATATGCGCCCGGCCCTAAGCCCGTAAGAGTCCAACTTTGCGTGTGTTTGGCCATCCTAGCCATTCAGATGAGAGGCTGGAAGGATGTTCTGGCTGTAGTGGTATCGTCGCTCGGTAATCAAGTCGAAAGCCATGCTTGCATTCTCGATTTTCTCAGAGTCCTACCCGAAGAGGTGACCGAGGGACGCAAAATCACCCTGACAGTACGTGGATCGAAACACACACCAGCACGACCTTCGCCTTGTTATTCTTCAGCGGCGCTCCGTGGTGGGACGACATGCGTTAGATCATAATCTAATCGATTCTCGTCTAGGAAGAAGAACTCAACCAGAGGACGACAGAGCTTCTGCAAGACAACGCACCCCAGGTAGTTCAGCTCCTTATAAACTATGCTCAGTCATCTTGTAAGTCTATCCTGCAAACTCCGCGACCCAGGGATACCATGTTGATTCTCGGGCATGTAGCCGAAGCCGCAACGAACCCACAACTTTACGAGTGTATAACCTCATGGCTACGAGAGGTCCCCATCAACGATATCGTTAACTCCCCTCTACTAAACTTCATATTCGGCGCTCTCGACACGGATAAGTCTATGCAGGCGGCTGCAGAGTGTGTTTCTACCATTGTCAAGGAGACGAGAGACGTCGATGAGAACATTGATACTATACAAGTACTGCTTCCCAGAATTCTAGCGCTGCGTCCGAAAATCCAGAAACTCGTCGACGAAGAGGACATAGAATCGTACAAATTTTTAACTAGGGTATTCTCAGAGGCAGGTGTGGCTTGGGTTGTAGCCATCGCGCGCGAGACCAGTCACTTTAGACCGCTGGTCGAAGCAATCCTCGAATGTGCTGCAAGGGACAAGGATAGGGATGTCATCGACAACACTTTCGAGTTTTGGTATGAACTCAAACAATACCTCGTCATCGATCGGTATATCCAAGCAAGACTTGAGCTTGTAGATGTCTATTCGAAGCTTGTTGATATACTACTAGAACACTTGCAGTTTCCCGATGTCGAATCGGGGAACGAAAAGGACTTGTTTGACGGGGACCGAGAGGCAGAGGAAAAGTTCCGCGAATTCCGACATCAAATGGGGGATACCCTCAAGGACTCGTGCGAGGTCTTGGGTGTCACCGAGTGCCTTACAAAGGTGCTCGACGCCATCAAGCTCTGGATGCAAAAGTACGCAAGTATGGCAACTGACGTCAATGTGCCACACTGGCAAAAGCTCGAAGCGCCGCTGTTCGCCATGCGTGCTATGGGTCGCATGGTTCACAAGGATGAGAACATTGTCCTTCCACAACTAATGCCACTTCTTGTGCAGATGCCCAGCCATGAGAAGCTCCGTTTCGCCACCATCATGGTGCTTGGCAGATACACTGAATGGACTGCCGAACACCCCGAGTTCTTAACGCCTCAGTTCAACTACATTGTTTCCTCGTTCGGAACCAGCTCGAAGGAGATTCTCCAAGCTGCTTCCATGGCACTCAAGTATTTCTGTACCGACTGCAAGCACCTGTTGAGCGAGCAGGTGCTTGAACTACAACAATTTTACGAACAGATCCTCGACAAACTCCCGGCGATCAGTCAAGAGGAGATCACCGAAGGAGCCGCAAATGTTGTATCAGTACAGCCGAAGGGTGAAATTTACAAGCTTCTGAAACTATTTTGCGAGCCATTGGTCCAGAGACTGATGGCCAAAGCTAACAACGCTGTAGATCACGAGGGGAAGCTTGCCCTTGCCGACCACCTGCAGTTGATCTCACTTTTTGCGCACATCGTAGTCACTATACCACCAGCCGAAAAAGGCGAAGAAGACCCTGCGATCAAGTATTGGCAAGAAGTATTCCCTATTCTAGCCACGGTCTTGACAAACTTCCTCGACTTCGCCCCAATATGTGAAAGAGTATGCCGTTGCTGGAGGCTGATGGTAATAGCTCATAGAGTAGCCATGGCACCGATTCTACCGGCCATGGCGAATGAGCTTGCCAACGGGTTCGCCAATTCTAGACAAGGCTGTTTCCTGTGGGTGACTGGCGCGATTTTGAGAGAGTTCTCCGATGAGCGAGAACATGTCGAACCGGCCATGACGGAGAACATTTACGCCTTCTTCGAAGCCCAGGCAACAAATGTGCTGCGCTTCCTAAGCAACCTTACACCTCAGGAGCTACCCGACGTCACGGAGGATTTCTACCGCCTCGTGGTTGACGGGCTGGTCTATTATCCTCAAAAGTTCATTCCATCAGCCCTCTTCGCCCCAATCTTCGAAGCCGCCATCTCTGTCTTGATACTGGAGCAGCGCGAGCCTCTGTCTGCTACTCTCCACTATATCCGCGACATCTTGGCGTGGGGAGCTGGTCTCTCACCGACCTCACATGAATATCTCCCGGCTCAGATCGTCGAACACCTTAGGGATATTGTCAAGGCACTGTTAGCTACACAAGGGGAGATGCTAGTCAAACGCATTCTGGCTGGCATGATGATCACTTTCCCCGGCGATTGCTTTGCTGACGCCAGTGGTGCATTACTGACCTTGTTTGAAATACTGCCAGAGCAAACTTTAGCACAAGTCAACTCGACTCTCCGCCTACTCCCAGCCGGAACCGTCACCGCAACGGAGGTTGATCGTCTAGTCGTGAAAATAAAGGATAGACTAAATGCCAACGATACCGGAGACGTTCGGCAGATTCGTTCCCTTATGCAAGACTTCACGAACACGTATCGCAGAAGATATGTCGCCCCCCGAGATGGACTCGGTCAGTTAGAAGGTTCTCGGTTTCGCTTCGACGGCTAGTATCCGTGGGATCCCCAGAAGTATACATTGTCGTCATCAGTGATTGTCTAGCGCCTTTCTATGATGCAGAGTCAATATACTGAATGGATTTAAATCACCTACCAAGCCACTGTCGGCCTGGACGGGGTATGTGAAGATGGAAGAAAGAACAAGCCTCCTCTCAACTGAAGCCGAAGAGCTGAAAAATCAATTTCCACGGGCGTGTAATTCGAGGGGCGCATAGATTGTACAAGGCGGGATACCGATCAGAGCTAGACGAAGGATCTTCGGGGTACGCAACAAAGGAGCTCAGTTTGTTACGTACTAGTGTCGGAAACCCGCACACTTTAATAAAAAAAACTTTGACAACCAAGTAGTCATTTTCGTTGAGTGATAGCTCTACACACTGCTCATGAGCGCACGAGTTGACAGTTTGTTCATTTCTACTTATGAAGCTTTAATAAAGATATATACACAGTGTTGACAGTAAAGTGCTAGTTCGCTCCTAAATGGTAATCGGGTCATGGCTGAGATACTATTCTATCATGCATGATATAATGGTCTGTCCGAAACTACGTGAAACAGGTAATGGAAGTTGACAGTGGTATAATTACACAGGAATTTTTCATTTTATAATGCTAACGACCGTTTACCCATCACCGGGCATGAGTGTACGGAGCGGGCAGTTCGGCTGGCGGCACGTACATCTCGTGCGACACGACGTAGTAGCTGTCCTTCTCCACGATGCCGCCCGAGGGATCCGCCTCGTGGATCTCGCGGCGGGTCGCGGTGCTGCTGGCATCGTTGGCCAGGGTCGTCGCGTTGCTTGCTGTGTTTGACTCTGCGGGGATTTCTGGCCGTTGTTGTTCCCTTTCTTCGGGGGGTTGGCGGGCTGCTTCGAGCGCGGCGAAACGCCGGCGGAAATACAGGAATAGCCACGCTGCTACGGCCCCGATTACGGTCACCCCGATCGCGACGCCGATCCCGGCCCACGCGCCTGGTGAGAGGGAGGAGTGCTGGGTTGTGGATGTTGTTGAGGAGGAAGGGGTGAGAGGGGGAGAAGGGGAGGGCGAGGCGGAGGGGGAGGTGCCGTTGTCGGTCCCGTTGCAGGAAAGGTTGTTTATTAGACCTTGCTGGTGCTGCGAGACTAGCTTTGAGCAGTTGAAGTCTGCGTTCCATGGTTCTAGCGTCACGGTGCCTGAGACGAAGACTAAGGAGGGCAGGATGTTTGGGCCTGAGGATCTGTTTCTAATGTTAGTGGATATCGTCACCTTGCTTCGTTTTTTTATATAGAACATTGCTTTAGGGGGGAACTTGTTACGGGGTGAAACGCACGTATCTATATAACCTCGCAGATGTATGCTGTCCGCCCTCTCGAGGTTGAAGAGTCGAGGGATAGTGCTGTCGACGTTATCTACGATGGACAGGGTCCCGGTCTGGGACAGCTTTGTCAGATCGATGGTGCTGTTGGTGTTACTCGTGATGGACAGTGCCCCGCCGATCGTCGCCAATTGGGACAGATCTATCCGTGCATCCGCATTCGACTCAATTGTCGCGTTGGCTCCTACAGACGTTAGATTGCGGATGTTGATGGCGTTTGCGTCGAAACCATCCGGAACTGATGGCGGGAATTCGAATGTCGTTTCATTTGTGGCGCGGTGGTAGGGTGATGTATTCAGCACGAAGGAGCCGGAGACTGATAGCGCTGATGTCTGCAGGTTGCTCCCGAGAGCGTTGGTGAACGTAAAGTCCCCTACGCTGGACAGGTTCGGTAGGAAATACCTGCAGTCTTCATACCCGGTGAGTCGCAATGTTGCGACAGAGGTTAGCCCCGGGTAGTCGAGGGTGTTATCTGATGTGATAGACTGCGCCGCCGTAATCTTGCTCAGACCCCCCGACGTCAACTGTCGCCGTGGAACATGCTCGATGACTAAATCCCCGAGCTCTGTCAATGCTGGCAGACTTAATCCGCCGAACTGCAGCGCATTTGAGATAGATATGCTCGGTATGAAAGCGTTTACGCCGTTGTACGTGATGCCGTTCACCACCGTCTCCCCGTCGGCGCGAAGTTTCGGCACCGAGATCTGCGTGAGAGCCGGGGCGTCGACGATATTCAGGTTCTCCAGCGTCGTGAGATCGGGGAAGCTGAGGATTTTCAACTGTGGGCTCGCAGCGACGCTGATGTTGAATCCGCCTGTGAAGTTGTTGAAGCCAAGACCGTCGGCATCGGTGCTGATGACCACTGCGTTGAATCCCTGATCCCCAATGCAAGCCGAAGCGGCATTTCTAACATCCCTTTGGCTGACGATGTTGATTGTCTCTGGGCACTCGCTGGCCGCTGGGAGGTGTCAATGGCATGAATACTGATTTGATAGAGTTGGGACACGAGTTGTCCCGGCTACGGATGGCTTGACTTACACATGGCATGACTCCTATGAATCGCGCGTTGGATTTGAATATCCTCCTCTAGCTGGCATGTTTAGGGCGAGTATCTCTCCCCGGAAAAACAGGCGTGAGGGAGGAAAAAGTCCGCCATGGGAAAGTTGGCCGTAAAGGACCCCAAATCGTGAAGCTGATTAGGGGTACCTTGAAGAATCTCAAACGAAGGATCGGAAGGATTCATGTAACATGGATAAAGTTCTACTTAGAGAGCTCTACGCCATTGCACTAGATAGTGTAATCGCTGGAACAATGCCGTAACCGGTTGACCGAATTTGCAGGAGCATTGAGACCTTGGCATACCGTTACCCCCAATGAGGCAATGAGTTCGGTCCCCTAACACGAAACTGTCTGACCCATTTTGAGGTTATATCTTTGAGCGCACTACACCATGCAACCCAGATCTAAGACATTGCTTAGCGGGGCTAGGGGTAGGTCTTCTGGGCTATAAGTAGCTCAGTACCAAAAACAAAGGTATTTCGTCAAGCCGCCGGCCCCGTAGGGCTGAATTCCAGCATATTCAAGGTCTTGGATGGAGTATCGAGGATTTCCATGTGGCAGGAGATCTGCTTGTCATGTGATGTCGCGCATATATCAAAGTGTAACCTGATTAGAAGTTGCCAAGAATCTCCTCATAGTATGGTCTTTAGAATAAAGGTGATTGGAGTGTGTTCATAGTACAATACAGATTTCAATAGGAAGTAGTTAACCTTGAGGCGGTTAATCAAAGGAAATAGTAATCATGGATGTACAGAATGGTTGTGAGCTGTGGGTGCCATCTCTCTTTCGTAAGTACTTACCGAAACAAGACATTCTCAAGATCTTTTCGCCTAACTTCCGTAGCACCGAGCAGTACTTATTACTGAGCATGTATGAGATTTTGGAGGATTCTTGCACGTGCAGTCCTGTCATCTAAATGTGTACGGTAACAGCTGGGCTGATTGCCCCTGCTGGTTCTAGGATAAGTAGGGCGACCCCCGGATCGTCAACTGCCAAGCCAGATAACGATAAGAGCTCAGTGGATGTAGTACTGCATGTACCTAAGTACTGTATGTACCTATCTAAGTGTGGCTCAGTCGTGTGTTAGCAATCTCGACAGCTTCGCTGAACGACGAAATCTTAAACAGCAACAATATCGCCGCCATGCGCCGAGCTGGGCCCGCCTCACGGCCGCGCGCAATCTGCCAGATCTGCGAGTCGATATCTTCCCAGCATCGCCAAATCGCCGCACCCCTAATTGCTGCTCGAAATACCTCTCAACATCCCTACCAGTCACGGCGAGCGACAAGGCCATTAATATCACCGGGGAATCGCGCATTGTCTTCAACCGCACTACCCAGGAACGAGAGATCTCCAATAGAAAAGGGCAGACCCAGTGATAATGCGCGAGTTAAGACCGATCATGGAGCTTCGTCAACCCCCAATGCGCCGAGTCTTCACCCCTCGTCCATCGCCGATATCATGAGCTATCTGAAGACAAGCATATCAAAAGTCTCTGCCACCCATGGCATTCCATCCGAGAAGAATGTGAGCGATGCCCTCGGGGTTTGCGAAATGTTGGCCACCTGGTTCACAGACGAATCAGTGCAACCACAGATAGCACATGCCATTAGCGAGTTAAATTCTACTACCTCGACCCTCCTCTCGCTAGATGGTAATGGCAAGACAAAAAAAGGGGCAGAAACAGTGACGCATCCTTCTCAATTGCCCGAAGGAATCGAATATTCTGCCAAGTTGCGCGAATTGATCAACAAGATCTCCGAGACAGCTTACTTAATATTGGCCCACCCCCCCGTGGTCATTACGCCCAATCTACTCGAACAATACGTCAGAGTCCAAGCGAAGTTGGGGAAGCCGGAAACTCTACCCAAAGCTTTTCAGCTGTTTGCCTCGAAGCCTTTACCGCGCGAAGGGTCTATGCCCCTGAGCTACACTGAGCGAAAACCCAACCATGCCGAGAATGCGATTGAGGTAAAGACGGTGGACGCCGCGCTTGATACGGCTATCGCGGCAAAGAACTTGGACGCTGCTGTTGGCATTATCGAAAATAGTTATGGAACGACGGCCTTCGTTCGCAGCAAACTCCTTCGTCATGGACTGTTACCCTTCACCGCATTCGCCACTACGCCCATCGCCGCGTACATACTGGCCACTAATTTCTCGGGGCTGCAGCAAGCCATGGACAGTTCTACGGCCACGAACGTCGCATTTACCGGCATTCTCGCTTACGTGGGCTTCACGGCCTCCCTCGGTGTTGTTGCACTTACAACGGCAAATGATCAAATGAAGAGGGTGACGTGGGCCCCCGGCATGCCACTAAGGAAGCGTTGGATTAGGGAAGAAGAAAGGGCGGCGTTGGACAAGATAGCGTGCGCATGGGGCTTCAAAGAGGCATGGCGGCAGGGTGAGGAAGAGGGCGCTGATTGGGATGCCCTCCGTGAATATATTGGCCAAAAGGGAATGACGCTAGATCGCACCGATCTCATGGAGGGTATGAACTAGAGTCCAAGCCCAGTATATTTTACTCTATAAGTTTAGGTGTAAACATTTTCAAGAGTAGGTTTATGGTGGCCTGTGGCAAGAGAAGTAGGTAGGTAGCACGGCTCCCGTATCACTTCATGCCTAACCAACCATTCAGCTTTTATGAGTAAGAGAATAAATATCAACAGTACATCTCAGTTTCAAGATCATTATTATTATTACTTTATTTATGACTATGACTTTATTTGTCCCGATTTAAAGCCTTGGATGATGAAGTAGGTTTTTCACACAAGAGATGAATGGTTTGGCTTGCCCAATTGAGTTAGTCGGCTGTTCAGCCATATATGACACCATAACAAGCCACAATTAGCCGCTACAATAAGAGCCGCCAACACCGACCTCATTCGAGTCACACTCTGTGAGTTTCATATCAGCAAGTAATAGCTAACGCTGCTACTTTCATATCAGTGTCAGTGTAGGGGGCCATTCACCATGGCATCCGAAGGAGAAACGAGGCCGCTGCTTGCTGCTCATGAGTCGGACAATGATCCCATCCCCTCACCCCACGATGATGTTACTGCAACCGACGACAATGCCCATGGGTCTTCATTCTCCAAAAATCTTGGTACCGCCGAGGCATTTGCCATCGTCATTAGTATTGTGATAGGAAGTGGCATTTTCACATCTCCGGGATCCATTGACACCCACGTTCCCTCCCCAGGTGCCGCGCTAGTGGTATGGCTTATCGGCGGAGTACTTGCATGGACGGGAGCTTCCACCATGGCGGAGCTGGGAACGGCGATACCTGGCGAGGGTAAGAGACGACTCATTTCCATCCCATCCTTATCATGTGGCTTAGTCTTGGATATTTAGGCGGAGTGCAACCGTACCTACGGTATATCTTCGGCGACGTGTTCGGCTTCCTGGCAGCCTGGACGTGGATCGTCGCCGTGATGCCGGCGACTCTAGCCATTCTTAGCATCGTCTTTGTAGAGAGCATTTACTCGGCCGCTGGGATCACGGACCAGGCCGACCGAATCGAGCACAAGCTCCTCTCTATCCTCATCTTGGTTGTCATTAGTGTGGCGAATTCGATCAGCACGAAGACCAGCACGCGGCTCAATGGTTTCTTCGTGGTGACTAAGTTCACCACTATTGCTGCTGTTGTCATTGCCGGGCTTGTTGTTGTCATCATTCAGGCTACCCACCCGAATAGGGATGATGTCGGCGGTCGCGATTGGTTCACAAAGCCCGTGAGTAATTCTTTGCCTTTTTCTACTAATTTTTGCCGTGGGGAAATGAGATTTACTGACAGCCGATTTTAAGTGGTTTGGAAACCGGCCGACCGTGAATCCAGATGGGAATACGACTGATTGGGGACATCTGAGCTCCTGGGAGCTCCTGGGGCACTACTCAACCGCTCTATACGGTGCATTATGGGCCTACTCGGGTTGGGACAAGGTGAGCATGTCAGTAGGCGAGACTTGATGATTATGGGCTAACGCGGGATAGGCCATCTACATCTCTGCGGAACTCTCAGCACCGGCCAAGCAACTTCCGCTCGCCATCAGCAGCGCGATTCCCACCATAGTATTTTGTTTCATTACGGCTAATACGGCCTACTACATATTACTACCATGGAACGTGGTATCAACAACGGATAGTGTCGCCGTAGTATGTCAATCCGCCCCTTTTCCGCGCCGCGGCACACGCTAACGTAAATATAAAGACCGCCATAACCCGTCTTTTAGGTCAAGGTTTTGGTATCGTAGCTGCCGTTCTCATCTGCTTGGTCGTCGCCGGCTCTCTTCTAGGAAACTCATTCGTGGCCGGCCGTATGGCAGTAGCGGCGGCGAACCAAGACTGGCTCCCACGAATCTTCTCGCAGCTGGGCCAAGTGGGTATTAGAAAAAGAGTTGAGGAAGAGTCCGAGCCCGCGGAGAATTCCCCGGATGTGCCCACGTCGGACGCCCCGGTAAACGCCATCATCCTGTCTACTATTCTTTCCGCTTTGTACATCCTCCTTGGCAATTTTCGCGCTCTGCTCACTTTCAACGGCCTTGGAGAGTACTCTTTCTTCTTCCTCACCGTGCTCGGAGCCATCGTCTTGCGTATCCGCGAACCCGGTCTCCGTAGACCTTATCGGCCGTTTATCCTCGTCCCGGCTATCTTCGCCGTCGTGAGCGGTTTTGTTGTTATCAGAGGTGCTATATTTGCGCCAGTTCTTGCAGTCGTCCTTATCATGCTTTGGATCATCGGCGGATTGCTGTATTGGGGGCGGAAAGAGTATGCCCGCAGACGAGCAAGCTGAAATACCATTCTAATGGATATGGGTAATGGCCGTTTATCAATAGGAGAGAGTAAATTTCGGGACTTAGTATCAGTATGGAAATTGTATTACTAGACACTGCGAGGATAGCGTACAGAATGTGTAACTCTAAACTAAATAATTCGAAGTATCGTTTTTTTAGGAATACACCGGAGCGCCCATATTCACCCACGTCCGTTTCCGCATTCGTGTTATAAAAATTTAGTCCCACCAAGCCTTCAGTAAGTCCCAATTCGCTCGCCATTTTCTTCCAATAATCGTGTAAGCGGTTAAATAGCCGACAACTTGGACAAATACAAGGAGAAAGGGAGTTTTCAGCCCACGAGATTGAGACAGTGATATGGCCCGACCCCATATTTTAGGGCAACCCCACCCAATAAAAGTAGCCATCCGCATCATCTAGAGACTTGGCATAAATATCTCCACATTTGCGAGAAGCGACGCGAAAGGCGCGTCGAAGTGTCGTTTTCACGAATTCCTCCGCCTTCGTCTGGGCATTTGACCATTCGCCGCTACGTTCCGCATGCCTCTTCTGAAACCAGGCAATCACGCAGACGGCGAGCCACACCCTGTTCTTGAGGTCATCGTGCCCGTTGAGGATGGAGATGAATGCGGGAACTGCGGGTGTGCTGGTACTTGGGAACACGATCCGTCTAACGGCGTTCGGGTCGAATGACCCGTCGCTGTCCTGAGCGGCGATGAGGTCTGAGAGGTCATCTCCTCCTGCGCCGGAGGTAAAGGCCGTAACGGAGGATGATGCATCCCAGTCACTTTCGCTAACGGCGCGGGTCACTCTTAGCGCCTCGACAGTGCCTACCTCGGCCCTGAGGGGCTCAAGGCTTGCCGTTGCGGAAAATGCGGTAATGGAGGAAGCATCTGAATCGTCGTCACGAATGTTAAGCATCTTTAGCGGCTCAAAGATATCTAGCCCTTCCCCATGAGGCTTCACACTCCTTGCCATAGAAAACCCGCTCCATTGGTCGTCGTGGAGTTCACGAGTCCGTGGCGCGTGGACGGTCTCCGGCTGAGCCCGAGCGCTTCCTACTAGGATAGGTTCAAAACCGCGAAGATTCGCTTGATTAATCCCAACGGCGGAGGCTTGTGTGTTTGCAAGGGGGACGTGCTCATTGTCAAGAGGGATCCCTGAGAGGAGACTACGGCGATTGGGGGACGCATTGCCGGAGATACGGGTGCAGGTGCCTACTCCATTTGCAGTAGCGACGAAGGACGTCTGACTACTTGCTAGACTGTAAGTTTTCCCGAGTCTAATAATCTCGCATTCGTTCCGGTACCTTTCGGAGGGATCGGTGATAGAAACTGCCTTATCTTCAAGAGTTTGAATAAGAGCCCGTGCAGCAAGACTGTGAATAAACCGTCCGTCTGCCGCGGATTCCGCTATGAATTTGATTGTCTGGACCGAATTGGGTCTCCCCGGCATGTCATAGATAATCTTCGCTTCTAAGTCATTGATGTTGCTGTTGCCATCGATAATAGCATACCAATAGCTACGGACGGCCCAAAACATGGTTCCGGGTAGAGGGGCTTGCTGGATAGGTTCTGGCGGAGGAAGGTTATCGCCTTTGGCAGCCGCACCAAGTTGCTTTCGATTAGGCTGGGGGCGAGTTTCGAGGTTCTTGCCGCTGGCTACGGGTTGGGTTGCAGTGGGTTCGGATGTAGTTACTCCCCAGTCGATTGAACGAACACGAATGGGAGCTCGATTGATGGAATTGATCGTAGTCTCCGCCTTCAATTTTTGATGGTCATGATCTTCCAGCTGCGACTCACTTATGTAGGCGGTGCTACCGCAACCAGCTCGTGCCAATGCTTCGCACATACCCCTCGAGACATTGTCTCCTAAACCCATGACAAAAACCCGCAAAAGCTGGGACTCTGCAGCGGCTTTTTGGACATGCTGCTGAACGGTCTTCATCGCGGCAGTAACGCCCCAGTCCAGCCCATCAGTGATAACAATGACGGAACAACGAGGTTTGGAAGTGTTGCGTTGGCCGAAAACGGTAGCCAAGGCGGCGTCGATGTCAGTACCCCCTGAAGCATCTATTTTAAGACGCCTGATCGCTTTAGAAACGTTTCTCTTATCATATTCGAGGGATTGGCTTCTGTGGAGGATCGACCATGCTTTAGTGTTGAATTTGTAAATATTGAATGACGACCTTTTCTCCGTCGGGAGCTGATCTAACATTATTTTTACAATATCGTTGGCGGTGCGGGTTCGGACCCCTGACATGCTTTCGCTGTGATCAACAAGAAATATATATTCTGCGATGTATCGTTAGATGGAGTAAATGAAAGCTTATGACTTGGAACATTTAGCATACCATGCTCCTCTGGGTCTAGTTCCACGTTGGAAACCAAGGTGAGTGCCACGGCTAGGGACCAAGGCTTTTCGTCAAGCTGCTCAACGACACAGCGGAGGGCATCAATTCTTGGAACATTCCATGTGAGGATGAAATGCTTATCCATGAAATGCTTGCTAGTGTAGCGAACATAAGATTTGCACGGTCTGTAGGCCTTGCCCTTCTGCATAGGAGTCAGGGTCTTGAATGAATCATCAGAAAAGCCAGGGGTGATGATAGCGTGATGGGAGAGAGAGTTGAGGTCAAGGATCGTCTGTTTCTCATTAACCTCGATTCCAACACTGATCGTAACCGCGTTTGTGCCAGAAGGAGCCGTAGGCACAGTCCTTTCGTTAATGGGGGCGGTTCCAGAACGGGTTGCCCAGCCAGTAGGGATTGTGAGACGAACAGAGTCCTCGATGGTATCGCTTGAAATTATATATGCATAGGTAACGCTGAATGAAGTTGGAGATAGTGTGAGCCAGGGGCAAACGGCTCCTGGAGATAGGGGCACTTACCGAACTATAACAGACGATTTAGGCGCGACGTTGCCCAAGCTGATCTGAAACACTGCGAAAAAATGTCAGGAATTAATTGTTGGTTTGACTTGAGGAAATAGAGTGAAGCAGATTCGTTGGCAAGTTACCTTCATCGTTGACCTTGTCGAGCTTCCACGCCTGAACACCCTCATGTTTGGCTTGACGATACTTCCTGTTGGCTTCCGCCTTCTCCTCCACGATGGCTTCGATTTCATTTTCCCCCACGGTGGCGGAAAACCTAATCACCGACGCTTCGGGTGGGACCTCGAAAATATACGAGACCTCGCTTTTGGTCCTAGTTTGGGCATGATAGGTCTCGGTGAGGGTGGCTTCGACGAATACATCCCTGACCATGTACTTGTAACTGGAACTGAGAAGTGGGTATCCAGCACGCGTCCACTGCTTATGGCTGTAAACGCCTTGGTGTCTATGGGCAGGGCTAACGTAGGCCATGTCTAATTTGAATAGGCTTGAGATTTAGTAGTTTTGGGAAATACGCGATCTACGAAGTGTAAGTGAATAAGACCTAAGGTCGGGATAGTACCGGAGCATCAATATGGTCTATATATACATCTAAACTAGGCACTTGGCCACTATAGGATAACTAGCACCGCCAAAGGAAAGCCCACACTACTCCGACTCTTTACCAAGAATATCTCCATTTCAAGCCATTTCAAACAAAAATTCTTCTATCCTCCGTGATGTCATACCAACATGTTGAATGAGGCTCTGGTCTTGGCCCATATTTCTAGCGCCTCAGTGAGTCAGCTGGTGGTATGAGGTATGTAGGCTGTGTCCAAGGCTACTCGGTGACCGTAGCTCTTCGATCGCGTACCTCATATCCTCGTCACGAGGATATTCTAATGAATGAGGGTGGTCAGCATAGAAACCACGCGGTCGGGTTTGTATGGAGGGGTATCAACGAGATATCTTAGCCGCACAGGGTTTTGTCGAGCATCTCCGTTGTCGATGATGTATTGACGAGCATGTCGGGATTTCTATAAGACTTGATGCGTTTCGGCTGAAAACGCCTAGACACAAGGGTATGCCTAATTTTGCACTTTCCAGTGCCACCTTACTATCATCAGCGCATAGTCGGTATGTTCTGTTAGGCATAAAGTCTTTATTATTCTACCTTGCATAATGATACAACTGATGAATAATACTCACCATATCCAAATATAGCTTAGTTTAGCAAGCCACTTCGGCATCATCTTTTATCAGTAATAGGTCCCCAAGAGCGCGGCCAATAAAGTCAAACGTAGGTGTGGATTCTATTGTTGCCGTCCCCTCCAGGCAGAATAGGGCATATCGGTTGCCGCCTTAACCCCGCAAATACTATAGGTTAGGTACCAAGCCCGGCTGCAATAAGCTATCGAACATAGAGCCTCCTTTTTCAGGGTCTACTGCCATTCCCAGGCGCAGCGCGAGGTTCTGGTTTCTGAACCCCCACCCAGACCACTGCTTCGCAGGGGCATACGGATTCTCGTCACTACGATACCTCGTAGACGTACTGAGGTCAAGGGAGGGGAAATTAGTAATACTAAACCCAATTAGCTGGAAGCGCTGGGAATAATAAACTACTATAGTGTAGTCACTTTTAATCTCATGATCTAATTCTAATATTGTGGCGATGGCGGCGTGCAGGCTCTCCTTTATGTGTTGGGCTAGCAATCATAAACATTTATATGGAAACTTCAACATAGCTTAGACTTATAGATTTGGGTAAACTAGTAAGAATATAATCGACGAAAAGAAAATGTTTCGTTCCAGGGCTTTTTGCCGCGCCTGTCAGTTGAAGTCACATTGTGCCACTAACTATCGATAGCAATATAAGTTGCTTCAGCACCGTACGAAGAGCTATTGCCCCAGCTGTCGATGTGCCATTCCATCTGTTTTCCCGAAAGGTCGCTATTAGCAGAAAGACGGACACGAGTTTGCGTACTCATGTCGGCATCCACCATGCTCAGTGCCAGAAAGATCTTCGGGGCCTTTGTAAAACTCTGGTTGAAGACAACTTTCCCTTGGTTGCTAGGCCTTGTAGTATCCTCTTCCCCAGCGCTGAATGTCCCAGTGACGATGCCTTGCTTGTCGGCGGGAAGAGCGATCCAAGAGACCTCGCCCTCCAAGAGCCTGGTATTGGACCAGGTTTCGACGTTGAGCTTAAAACTTCTAGTAGTCACTTCGGATGCATACGTCCTGACGCGGCAATTCGTTGATTGATCAATGTTCAAACTACTGAAAAAGACAAGCACCTTAGGGAGAGAAGGGTATTCCCGATCGAAGACAACCGTCTTTCCGGTGCAGGCGGCGTTTGCTGTGAACGTGCCACTTTGGAAGTCTTTGTCCTCGGACGGGAACAAGAGCCATGCAATTCCCGAAGCGTGTTGTGTGGTATCGGCCCAAGACTGTAGTTTGAGCCTAGCCTGCCTGGGACGAACCATCTCGACCCGGGACTTAATGCGAAGGTTGCGAGAATTGCCGAAGTCGAGAAAGTTGAGTCCAACGATAAATTTAGGCGGGGAGGGATACGACTTGGAAAAGTTGACGATCGTCCGGCAACCGCTTGATGCCGCGCTTGGGGAAGCATCCGACAGGGTATTGAAGACACCAGTCTCTAGGTTGCTGGCTGGAACCCCGGAAGGACGAGCATCCCACGGATACATTCTTCTAATGAACTCAATATCGCGAGTGGATAGTTGTGCGTTTCGACCTGCCGTGAAACCATTTGTTGTGAATTCTGGGGGTATAGGGTACTCCATGATTGAAGTAGCATCAAACCCCGTTGCTCGAATTCCATCCGCAAAGCTGTAACGATAAAAGACGTTATGCTCGACCTGATCAGGGGACCAGCCTTGCTCCCTGTAATAGCTCGCAATCACTAATGGTTTGTTCCACTGAATATCACTGTTCGGTTGACTGTGTTCATGAACACACCCAAGTGCATGTCCGAACTCGTGTAGTATGGTCCTGGAGAATTCGTCTTCTGGGGTCTTGTCGTCAAACCAACCGTACTGCATAGTTGCCTTTCCTTTGAGAGCCGGTGCCAATGCGTCCGTACCGATGTAGGACCAAGACGCTGAATTGCTCAGAAAGACGATACGAATTTCTGAATCGCCCGCTTCGACGAACTGGAAGTGGATATTGGCATACATGGACCACATATTGGCGTATTGTTTGACCCTTTCGCGGACGTGGCGGGTTCCACCAGACAAAAAACGCACGCGCAGGGTTTTGCCAGGTCTCCACCTCTTGCCGGTAAATAGACCTAGGCGAGATCCAACAGCTTCTTCGCCAGGAGTTGCTGATATAGGCGGGCCCATGCCTCGAGCTGGGGGACTGCCCCCGGCCGGGGGGAGGGACAAACCCGGAGATAAATTAAAATTATCGGGATTCTCCTCAATAGCGACTCGAATGGCATCTTGTGCGAGCTCGGTGGGAAGATACCTCTGAGCACAGAAGTGTGGAAACTTCTCGTCAGAAGACATTATTAAAAAGTCTGAATAATTATTGAGGAATGGTATGAATGACTAAGTCGTATTTATTCAGAAGGATTCACCCGACCATGAGGGAGAGTGTGCCTGTTGTGTGATTAGCAGATAAGATTGGATTCGTCTAACGAGACACGAGAATGAAAAGCATGGAGGGGGATAGAAAGTATCCTAGGGAGCTTTTTTCTGTTGGTCTCTCTAGAACACACACACATATATATGTGTGTGTATGAGTGTGTGTAGTGAGGCACGTATACATAATTCGGTCCCCAAACTTCCGAAAACCCTCCCTCTAGCATGGAGAGCAGCGCAATACCAAAGAATACCAGAAAACAGAGCCTCAAAAAACGGTCCGCGGGCATAAGTACATTTGAGATACAACTATATGTACGTATACTTCATTTAGGCTTCTTCAAACCCAGCCTGCTCAGCTTATAGATGGCTCGTAGCCTGCAGCGGCGATCACTACGGCCATTAAGAGTGGAAACCTCTCCGCGCCGCCTGGATGGATATTAGTAGTGGGTTCAATGATAGCCTGCCGCTACCCTTGCACCCTTCATGTAAGGAAACTAGCGAGAAATGACTATGAGGCGCTGCTACAACCAATTGATATAGTGGGGATGACGTATTTGGTCAGTTTTCGCTAAGGTATATGACGTTGGAGTAGATTAAGTAACTATCACCCCTAGGCAACTAGATCGAAAGGAATTTAGGTAAGCCCTTGCCATATCCGACTATAGCCAACCATCTATACTTAAAATGAAAGTATTACTGGCGAGAGCCTCCTTTTTAGTACACTAGAAATCGAAATGTCGGGGTACTTCTTTGGGTGTTGAGCATGTCCCAAGCTGTAACAAGGTTATAGCGGTTTTCGTGAGAACTATTTAATTGCCAGGTTATATCGTCTCAACCGTTATATTCATATATAATTTTGCCTTGAACACTACATGCGAAATTCGACTCGGACGACTCCGCCATTATTGTAATTTAGCCACCTCATAAGATGTTAGTTCCCAGTCTTTGACCAGTACCTCCTCCAAGTTCAAATTATCCATGTTTCTCCAGTCACGCGTCGTATTCCGCGCGGCGACGTCATCGTCCCCATCCTCGCCCCTGCTAGTGCCGGGTTCTACTGTTGGGTCGAACGCGGCCGGACAGTCAACCGGACGAATTCTCATGGCTTTGAGAATTGATTTGATCAAGTACTTCGAACGTGACATATTTGCCTCGGCCTGAATTGAAACGATGAACTTTCCCATGTCAAACGCTTTCCGACGTAGCAATACCGCAGTGCGGACGTAATATTGCACACCGCTTTTAAGAGAGCAGTTTTCACGAAGCTCCCACTGCACCGCATTTCTAGTACCGGAATTCTTGGCGACGTACGTTGGGGACCCCGTGATATAGCGGTAATCAATGCGCTCGACCGTTTGTACGGTTTCTTTGGTGATTTTAGGTGCAATATTAATGAAATTCTCGTAGCCGACTACAGCCCCCAACGCTTTTTGAACGGTCTGGCTAACAGAAAATATAGAAAAATGGCTGAGGATTGGCTTCTCGGGAGCCCATTGAATAGGTACAGGGTCCCAATCTTCGAGGCTTCCGTCCAATTCAACTCCATTTCTTGTGCCGATAGCATGAAAGGCAACGATAATTTTGACGTTCTTGACGCGTCCGCGACTAGTGCTAGGTTCGAGACGCCATTCGAATACGATCAATGTGCGAGGCATTCTTTTATTATCATTCTTGTAGCCATGGACAACCTCGAGAAGACGACCTTTCAGTGCGGAATTACTGGCAGCCTCCCAACCGATGAGGTCTTCACGATGAACCTGGCCGATTTTATCATGGAATTGGGACTGTGGTTGCTCTTTATCCACGAACTCAAATGGGCAGGATATCGGCCACTCATCCATTTTGAATTCACAGATAGCCAGCGAAATTATAGGGACATTGGAACTTTCGGGTCAGAGAAATAATAAGTGAGCAGTCGATTTTAACACTAAGATCTTTCTTTTTGCAAGATACAAAACAGTTGCCACGTATAAAGTCCAAAAAAGGGGAATCCGCCCAAACTACGAATGCGCACGTAGTTCTGTATTAGTGAGAGATGCGGTTCGCTAGAGTAGAAGCTGATGAGCTGGCGCTGTAGTAGACCATATTTAATCTATCTGCACAGTCCGGAATAGCCCGAGAGCGGCTTTTCGTCCCATGGTATATTAGCTTGGCGGTAGACGTGGTCTATGTTTAGGCCAAGACTCTTATGGAGGCGGGGAGCGTGGGAAGGGCGGAGTGGTCTTGGCATAGATGGGTGGGGAGATGAAGCTAAATTTGAGCCCTACCAAGTTCGTAGATTGATGCAAGAAAGCAGGAAATGAAGGTTCACTCAAGCATTCCTAACCAAGCAAACTAGCTGATTAGTGTTATCGGGAACTAGCCAGGTAACGCTGGAATATATTATCAATCTTATTAAGGTCAATAGATTTCTTCAAACAAGCTATTCATCACACGTTTGTTTCCTCAAGAGAGTCCTACGCTGGAACCGGGGCCCGGAATAGTGTCCTGGTTCAATATGTGTGGTGGGCGTGTCGGAATGAAGTCGGGAACGGCCGTGTACTTTACGTGGTGGTTATTGTCGAAGGACTTTGAGATTTTTTCGGCCTTTATAGTTGACCGGCTAGCTAGCTAATCGCATATTATGATAGCCCGTAGTGTACGCGCCAACGTAATAGACAATCCAAATACGACTAGGCTCAGGCCAGCCTAAGGTTATGGTGACAATTAGGTAAGCAGAGGGTTGGCGTTGCTGAGCAAAATCCGGGGTAGTGCTGGGGCAACAAGGACGCTAGCCGCATTCAGTTTAAAACAAATAAATACCTAGGTATATAGTGAAGCTTGTACTGTCGCGCTTCCTTCGATTTGATGCTAATAATAATATATTATACATCACCACCAACCTGTGTGCACTTTGTACAAAGTATTTCCAGCGACTACTCGAATCATAATACCAAACATCAATCACCTGAAATGCTTTCTGATCATTCCCCTGACACTTTGCTTAAACCCAGCCCTATTTTGGATCTCAAGTCCGAGAGGGCCGTGATACTCGGCTTGCGTCGCATGCTGCGCGCTGTTTCGGACATACCGGAGCCTGTCCTGAACTTGCCGCGGAAGATCACTTTGCCGGGCGGGGCTGTAGCTATATTCGAAACTACAGACCGCTACGAGTTCTCCCCGCTCCCAGTGTTGACTTTTGAAAAGTTGCGTAAAGCTCACTTGGAGATTACACCTTTTGGAAAAGACCGCTTTGCTGCGCCGAGCGATGACAGCCCTCTTAGCGAGGACCATATCCTTACCAGCTGGGCCGAGCCGGTGGCCAACACTTGCTGCGTGCTCACTATAGCGAGAGATGACTTGTGGACGCGTAACAAGGAACAGATCGAGTGCGCAGGCTTTACGTTAGTTGATGTATAATGTATTTATTTTCTTTTTAAGTTTTTGTTAACTATCTTAGGTTTTATCCGAACTCCGAATCTCAGCGTCTGCTTCTTAATGGCGAGCGTGGTATACCTGATCCCCGGCGCCCGTTGTGGTACGCAGAGTCATTCTTTGAATCACCCTCGGGCCGCCACGGTTGTATTATAACGACCTACGCTGAGCAGCGCCTTGAGCCCAAGCATGTCCTGCGTAGTGAGCTGCTTGCGCTCCTAGTCCTGCTCGAGTTTGCTGGCATCTGTGCACTCAAAAAAGATGGGGTTATAACAGGCAACACTTCGTTTACGGGGAGAAACGACAAGGAAGAGAAGTAAAGGGATACCCTTTTTATTCACCTAGTATACCGTGGGACAAGGGGCCGCTCTCAGGCCACTCTGGACTGTGCGGATATATTAAACATGATCTATCACAACGCCAGCTCATTACGTTATATTACAGCGAACCGCACCTCTCACCAATGGAGACCTACATGTAAGTACTACAACGTATTGCATGCCATATACAGCGACTTGGACGTAACAGAGGGAACAAATATATAAGAAAATACAACCGAAATCTTTAACAGCGTCATTTTGATGTGGAGATGAAGAAAATCGTGACCAACGTATCCTTTCTATACTCGCCGCGTGATAGGAACTAGACTGGCAACTTCTACATTAATTATAAGGGCCTTGTTGACATGAGGTTCAGCAAACCTTCTTTTCCTTCATGAAAAGCTTTTGGAACAAGCCCTTACCCCTAGTCTTTATTTCAGTAGAACTAGTGTGTTTCTTCGAAACCACGCTAGGGTCGTCCTCGAATTTCACAGCCTCAATCCGAGAACCATCATCAGACATGTCGATCTTCATCTAGTAGTCCCTTGAGCTATCCTTCAGCAGCTCGGTGATTTCGCTGTCTGTTGCGTTGTTGGACTTGAGTAGAACATCGCCCAGCTCGCTGCATTGCAGCTGTGATACCGTATGCCAGATGTCCCCGAGCCGCGAATAGCGGGTTTGGGTTAAATAAAGAAGTGTAATGGAAGCGACACACACTATGTGAATAAATATAAGCACCGACACAGCGATGTAACCTCGACAGCCGTCCTCATCCCAGCAATGACCTGGCGTCTCTACTGCTCTTGTGAATCCTACTTGGACTTCTTCACTCTTAGTAAGCAGCTGATGTATTTCATAATAAACTGACTGCATCATCATGAACATCCAGCTGTCGATAGCAAGCGCAGCACGGTTGGTCTGGGTGATGGTGTCTGTCAATATGGCTATAATCAGCGGGTGTTGGGCAAGGCCTGTCACTGTGCAGAACAAGCAAGATATGTAGCTCGTGGTACGCTGAAAGTCTCCCACATCAGCATGAGTAAAATAATTTGTGAGCCTCGTATAGGTAGCCCATTCTAAAAGATTGATCTTGTATTCATCATTGGTCTGGTTGTCAGAAAGTGTGGAGTAGTCAGAGATTGGGATAGTATCTGGATTGTTTAGAGTGAGTATGCCTCTCTCTTCGCGGCTTTGGTGATCCAAATCTGTGCCCAAGAACTGTCGGGAGAGCTGGTATTGCCTCCATTTATCTCTCGGATGATCCAATTGTCTTTTGGCTCAGACAGGGGCGCGGAAGCAGTCATGCTAACATTTGCGTCCACAAAATTGAAACCGGCGAAGCAGATCGAGATATTGACATAGCGCGTTGGCAACACTTCGTAACTCGTCCACTCACTAAGATGGTCAGTAGGCGTGAGAGGCGTAGATTTAGAGGTTTCCTAAGTGGCTTTACTCATGTTCGTAGACAAAACCATGTAGATTGTGCCATGCTTTGCCTAAAGGGGGTCGGAACTTTTCCAACTGGGGCCATCCTCCTCAGGCCAGTAGTCCCCACCAACTGCCCCTATAATACAGATCGAACTCTGGGGCACTCCATCATCGACTATCAGCGCTGAAATTGCACAGTCTAAGAGTAGGGGCTTGCATTCTGATGCTAGACAAAAAGGAATCGTTGAGTCCCGCATAGCGGTGAGAAAGCTCTTGTCGTAGTCGAGCGTGCCTTGTACGCGACCTGAGGTAATTTGCGCATTAGGTTCGGGGTCGGGCAATAAGCAAGACCCCTGGCTCACGACCCCCTGCATCGCGAACCACCCCCCAGACCCCCAAAAACGCGCTATTATCCTCAACCACCTTAGTTAAACACTTTTTAATAACGCGACCGCAATTAACTTTCAGAATTACTTTTTACTTTTTTTTTTTTAAATTATTTTTTTTTTTGCTATGCTTTTATATTTAAACTAATACTGCGTTATAGCTGCAGTTTACACAATTTATTTTAAAACTTTAGTTTAAAAAACAATATGTAAATAAAATATTAACAAGTTGTATATATGTTACTAAATTTGTAGTATTTTAATTTAAAAACAAGCTTATACTAACTTTTAAGCTTTATTTATTAATTATAAAACTTAATTAGTTAATTAAATAATAAAACAAACTAAATTAAGCTTTATATTTTTGTTTTTTAAGTTTAAACTAATAGTTAAACGTATATTAAAAGTTTTTAATTATAATATAAGCTTTAATAAAAAATTATCTATTTATTTTTTAATTTAAAATAAAGAAGTTAAATTAATTAAATTAGTTTTTTTTAATTATATGCGTATTAATAACGTAATAATAGTTAATATTAATTGTTTTTTTAATTGTTTTAAAGTTTTAAAAATAATAAATATTTTTTTGTAACGCTTTTTTAATGCAAACAAAATAAGTATAACGTATTTTATAAGCATTTAGGCCATTTTTTAACCTATATAAAAAATGTCTGTGCATAAATTATAACTTTGCGAAAAATGGTTATATAAAAAAATAATTAATATTATTAAATTTGCAATTATATAACGAATTTAATAGTATTTTTTTTTAAAATAGCTATTTTATTTAATAAGTTAAATATAAATTTAAACCCACTTTTCTTTTTTTTAATAATTTATGTTATAAATAATTTTTTAAAAAATAAAAAAATTATATTTAAATTTATTATATAATTGCGCATTTAATAATACTAATTATTAGTTTATATGCTTAATATTTAAATAGTTACAATTTATTTTGTAAGTATTTTCTTATATAATTATTAAGTAAAATAACGCATTTTACAAGCTAGTTTTACATATAAGCAAGTTTTGCACTTTTTTTAACGTAACATCACTTATAAGTCAGTAACGTACTACAAATCAGTAATACACTTTTTACTAACCTCTTATTTTTTTACTTTACTTATATATTATTTCATAATAACATAATAGTTTAAAAATCTAAAAAAGCTAATTTATAGCTAACAATTTAAGCTAAAAAACGCAACCTTAAACTTTTTTTTTGCAAGCTTGCTCGTATTTACAACGTTTTTAACTGTATATTAAAACAAAAAATTAATAGCAACACGCTTTACTACGTTATAAATGTTACAAAACAAAATTTAACAATATTTAAAAAAGAAATTATTGTTAAACGTATTTTTAAGCTAAATGCGCAAACGTTTTTGCTTTAGCTTTATTATATTTAAAAAATAGCTAATATTTTTTAACATAAATATAACGCGTTAAAAATTAGCGTTAACTAAGCTTTAAACTTTATATAATAACAACTTAACTTTTAAACGCGTTATAACTGCTAAATTAATTATTAGCAAACTTTTAACAAAAATTTTATAAGTTATTACAAATAGTTTAGCTTTATAAAACGTATAATTAACAAATATAATATATAAATTAAAAATATTTACAACTTTAATAAAACAAGGTTTTTAATAAGCAAAATAATTATTAAAATAATTATTATAAGCTTTAAAAAACGTAAGCGCTTTTAACAAGCTAAGCTTAAAAATAAAAAATAAATTATTATAAACTAAGCTATTAATTTTTAAAGTTAAACAGTGCTACTATATATTATTTTTTTAAGCAAAGTTTATTTTGCGTTTTAATATTGCAATACTATTTTATTGCCGAACTAAATTATAAACTTTTTAAATAACAGCTAAACTAATAATAATATAAGTATTAATTAAACAAAACATTTTAATAATTATATTTAAAGCTAATTTAAAAATAATTATTGCTTTTTAATTTTAAATAGTTATAAAAGCTATTATTTAATATAATTTAAAAAATATTGCCGGTTTAATAATATTATTATGCTTTATATGCTTGCTTATTTATTATATAAGCTTTAGCTTTTTAATTTAATCTTTTTTAATATTTTAAAACAGTATTATAATAAACATATTAAAGATTTAATACAGCGCTATTAAACTTATATTAAAAAGCAAAACTTTTTTGCAAGTTTTATATATATATTTATATATGTATTTATTAAACAAAACATTTAATTAAGTTTTAAAGCAGCTAAAATTATATTTTTAAATATAAATAAAGTTATATTTGCGTTAAATATTTAAAAAACAAATAAAACACTTTTTTTAAACTTCAAACTACTATTTTAATTTTAAATTTTAAAAATGCTTACTATTATATTAAAAACTAAACAGCAATTAACTTTTATTAAAACTAAAATTAAAAATTATTTTTTAAACTTATTAACTAAAATTTTAAATTTTATTAACTTAATTATAAAAGCTATGTAAAAATTAATGCATAAAAATGCCTTTTTGCAACAAAAAAACAAAAAGCTTTATAAAACTAACTATATTTTAAACAAACGTTGCAAAACTAAAAACAAACAACTATAAAATAAAAAACCTTTTATTATAGCTAACGCCTAAGTTTTACAAAAATTTAAAAACAATAAAATAGTTAAATTAAATAATAAAATTAAAAATAATTGTTTAACAAAAAAAGTACAAACAAGTTAATAACGCTATAATATTTATAATAAGCTTAAACATAATATACAAACTTATTAAATAAAAATAAAAACATTTAATAAAAAAGATTATAATTAATTTAATTAATTTATATATATTATAGTTAAATTATTTAAGTTGGCGCATAAAAAGTGCTAAAAAGTGCGTTATTAACTTGTGGTGCATTATTAACTTATAAGTAACGTTACCTTATAAGCTAATTTATATACAAAAATACTTACTTTATTTATTAATAACTTTGCAAAAAAACATTGTACAATAAAATAATTAGTACTCATAGATTTGTAATGAAATAACAAATTTAATAGTATTTTCTTTTATTTTCTAGCTATTTTATTTAGGCGTATAGCTTTAAAAAAACAATTTGCAAAGATTATTTTAGCGTAGTTTTTAATAACGCTTTAAATAAAATAGCTAAAAAAAATAAAAGAAAATACTATTAGATTCGTTATTTTATTGCAAATCTAATAGTACTAATTATTTTATTGTACAATGTTTTTTCGCGAAGTTATAATAAAGAAAGTAAATACTTTTGCAAATAAATTGGCTTATAAAGTACGCCAAAAAAATGCAAAACTTGCTTGTGTGCAAAACTAGCTTGTAAAATGCGTTAACGCATCCCACAAGCTAGTTTCGCACACAAGCAAGTTTCGCATTTTCTTGGCGTACCCTGTAAGCCAATTTATATGCAGGTATATGCAGGGGTACTTACTCCACTTTATTATAACTTCGCGAAAAAAGGTCGTACAAAAATAAACTTAGTATTATTAGGTTCGTAATAAAATAGCGAATCCAATAGTATTTTCTTTTATTTTCTAGCTATTTTATTTGGGCGTATAGCTTTAAAAAACAAATTTGCAGGGATCATTTTAGCGTAGTTTTTAATAACGCCTTAAATAAAATAGTTAGAAAATAAAAGAAAATACTATTAGATTCGCTATTTTATTAGGAATCTAATGGTACTAATTATTTTGCTGTACGGTGCTTTTTCGCAAAGTTATTAAAAAGTGGAGTAAGTACTTTTGTATAGAAAATTGGCTTACAGGGTACTCCAAAAAAAGTGCGAAACTTGCTTGTGTGCGAAACTAGCTTGTGGGATGCGTTATACAAAATATATATTATATTATATTTAACTTTAAAAGACTTTTTAAACATAACAAATAAATTTAGCTTTTAACAGCTTTGTTTATTGCATTAATTATAAAATTAATAAATTATAAATTAATAAATGTAAAGTTTTTAGCAAAAGCACTTTAATTGTATTTACTATTATATAAAATTAAAAAAGCTGTTAGTTAATAAAAATAATATGTGTTTTAAATATAAAAAGTATATACTAATATTTTGTTTTATATTTTGTTATGTAGCGGTTGTTACACCTGACTTGACCAGACCTGACCTGACCTGCTAATATAAGCCACTTGAACCAAACTAAGGACAGTTTGGTATCTTGTACTCTTTTGTGCGAAGGACCATGGCGCAGTTAGGTGGCTTATTAACTGTTCGTGACATGTTATATTATTACATTTTAAATTATTTTATTATAAAAAAAACTAAACGTAATAAACGTTAAATTTAAGTTAAAAATCTTATAATAATTTTCAATATAAAAATTTTAAAAAGCGTTTTACGTTATTAAAGTTAAAATTAATGTTTATAGTTTTGTTTTCAGTTAACTAAAAAGTTATAAGTATAAGCTTTATAAATAAAAAAGCAAAAATATAAATAGCAACTAACAAGTTTAAACTTATAAAAAAATTGCTTGTTAAAGCAGCTGCTAAACTTAAAAATACATACATATAATAAATCTGTGTGCTGCAAATTTAACGCTTTAGCAAATAATTGTAAAATTATTAAAGCTACTAATAGCTTTAAGCTGTTTTTTTAAAGTGCGTAACAGTTGCGCTATGTTAAAAGTATGTAGTATTGTTAAGACGATAGACTAGGTTACGGGCTTGTGCAAGGCTTGCAAAAAGCTTTTTGTAACAGCTTGGTGTTGGGTGATAAAAAGAAGTCAGTTAACAGAGACTAGACAAGCTAGGTCTTGCGCTTAGGCAGAAGCGGTGGGCACGCAAACAGCGTTATTCTCCCGGAAGTCAACAGGACCAAAAGGCCATAGAATGTAAGGAATCCCGGAGCAACCAAACGCGTTTGTCTAACAACTACTACAGTAACGGCAAGCCGCATGTGGGGTCGGGTTGCCTCACATCGCCACAGATTCCTTGCTACCTTGAGACAAACAAACCCTCCAGTAGATTCTTGTAGTCTCACTCTCTTCTGCACACTTTAATCGACTAAATAGATTTTCCTCAAACATGGTTATCTCGATACTACGAGCAGAGACATCTCAGCGGGGAATTAGCCATCGTTAATATCGGATATTTTCTTAAAGCTGTGGATAACTTCTAAAGGGGCCAGCGCTTGCGCCTTAGGCAAGCTCTCGTACGTTTCGCGGGGGGCCTTTTCATGTCCACTTTTCTTGCCCCCCGAGAAAATATCACCTTATGAACCTAGAGGTTAAGCTCGCTACGCACTTGAAGCGAGATCTTGGAGAACCGTATAATTAGGTCGACGGCCGTGCCACCAGGCGTCCCGCCAGTACCTATGTGGTGACACGGGACTCGGGATAGGTCTCGGCAAGGGAAAATGAGTACTAATTTCATTTCAAGGAGCCCCGACCTCCACTATTATAAGGCCATGTATCAAAATCAGGGTGAAGCTGACTGTATGAGTGCAATTAGGGATGAAATACCGATGTCTAGCGAGCAAGATGTATATCCCTCCACATGTGCCGCGATTGAGAGCACATGGCAGCTCCCCTGTTCCTCGGCATCGCAGTGCCGTATATAGTGAGTGAAGCGGTTAGCATAGCACTGTTCTGTTTTCTGTTCCGCGACACCCAGGAGTTGGCTTGGATTACAACCCACGAATCATTTCCCTAGCTTGTTGATTCTGCTTTAAGGTTATGTGAAAAGAAGGCATTACCCAACGACGCAATTCCTCCTACGCCTGAGGGAAATATGCCGTGTGAAACTCGGATATATGCAGTAATGACACGTGGTTGTGAAGTGCGTACAAGCGGAGACGACGCTGATCGTATTAACATCTCACCTCGAGTCACGTCAATTTCCTGACGTGTTAGGTTCCTCTCCCATAAAACCGCCGGTTGACAAAGAGTCTCTAATATAACATATCCACAGTGACGCCTCTGTCTCCAGTATCCGATGCCATCATCCGCACGGGAAGATGAGTGGAGTGAGCAAACAACTTGAACAAAGTACGCGATGTCACTCCAAACGGCTTTGCTAGTCTTGAATGCCACCGACGTCATATTCCATCTACCTCAGCACGGAGCATTCAATTTTATTGCTGAGAAAAGGTTTCATTCGAAAAACTATAGGCAAACGCACAAAATCTGTAATTATATCTCGTTTCCGGCTTTGGAGTTCAACATTTCGGGTGGACAGCCATCATCAAGATTCAATTGTAGCCAATTCGGACGTGTCAGCCATTTCATCCGGCACTTTACAAACGTCTTTGACTACTTGAACGTTTCACGAAAGATCGTAAAATTTATTTTGCATCTAAAGTGGTATTGCAATGGTCAGATCTTCTTCCTATCACTGCCACGAGTTCCAATCTTGGTCCCCACCATGAGCGACCAATTGGGTCTTCACATCTTGATGGTGCAAACGAGCCGGGCGGATATTATCGGCTATTTGCGTTAACGTACAGTAATTCGACATGGCATTGCCAAACGGAAATTTAAAATCTCTGTTGAGGGCAAGAAACTTACGTCACAAGAATAGAACCATCAAGACAATTCGGAGAAAGGAGCAATCGGCTGCCGGCTTCAGGGAATAGACTATGGACTGGTGTAAGCAAAGTAACATCGTCCACAAGCGGACACAAACCTATCACACTCGATCTTGTCCGGCTTCTATGTACCGTTACACTCTAGGTACACAGTAAGGACGGTTATACAGACTTAGGTGCCTCAGCGTACTCCAGGATACCCCCGGCCCTCAGCAGGTACGGTGCTTACACCATGCCTTAGCCTAACATGGTGAATACGGTAATATCTTAGGCAAACGACTGGTGGGAGGATGTAAAACAAGAGATGACTCAAATGCCGGGAATCTTGTTGTTCTAGTCCAATGCATCTATCCATCAGTGATGGCTTTCAAATTAGCGGTGAGATCAGCATTGAGGTGTGAGAGAAGTCAGATAAAGATTGCTGTTGCACTATTATAGTCATACAACCGGAATCTTATGGCGGAGATTGTCTCGCTCGATATTATGGCGTTTATCCCTACAGACATCACACAACGTTTGTTGCGGTATGATACATGCACCCGAACCGATCCTGCATCACATTATTATTCGAAATTCGAGATGGTGGTAGACATGTCAAACGGGCTTCATGGAAGCATTAAACCGTTCAACGAAATTACCCAGGGCTCAGAGCATACAAATTAATTCAAACGAGACAAACGTCGGCCAACGTTTTTTGCGTTTCCCTAGATTTAATGCCCTCGACCGTCGGGGTGTATCGGTGATTCTGATGCTAGGGTAGAACGTTCCCAGGATTTAGAATTGGTCTCCAAACAATCATGGCAGGGTCGACGAAAAATAGTACATATATTATGATAGTCCATGCCAGCCGTGACTAATGCCATCATTTCGTGTTGCTCAATCTCATTCCACTCAGACCATCATGATATCTGGCTCAGAGGTAACTCCTGGGTCTTCGGAGCAAGCGCAAGAGGTTAAGTACAGATGCCCAGGATCAACTATCAAAAAAGCTCGGAAAACTCTGAAGGTAAGCATAGCGTGGAGTGCTCATACCGTATCAGTTACTTCAAGATACTAATAGGGATAGCGCTGTCATGGTGATGTAGATAAAGCGGTCTTTCACTTGAAATCCCAGGTAAGATGAGAGCATCTCATAGCTTATTGTGGAACAAAATTCAGAATGCTTGCTCACACGCCCTGATAATGTCTTCTAGCCTGAGGCGACCCGCCCATGTGCACAGGATGCGGAAACCGAGAACCAGCAAGACGAAGATCCCTCATCCTACCTACAATTACCAACCCTTTCTCAACCGACTCCACTACCACACGGACACGGTTCAGGATTTAGTCTCCATGATGTCATTGGTGCAATTCAGTCAGGACACTCATTGGACTGGGTCTACCAATATCTGGCATTCCGTCACAAGATTGATAGCCAGAAATTATCCAGCAGCCTTAACAGCAATGTTCAAGGTTTCCCAGCCATCTTCTACGTAGTGGCGGCAAACAATGTAGAACTGATCCGCTGCTGGGTTAGATACGGCGGTAATCTGAATGCCACTCATGAGGCTAGCGGCCTTCCCCTGATAGCTTTCGCTATTCTTCGCGCTTGCCGGCTACGCAGCCAGTCAACCAAGATATTACGGGAGCTTCTTAGTTTAGGTGCTGACCCTAAAGTTATCCCGACGGCTTTCTATCAGCCGTTCCTCAGAGAACTTCCAAAGTCCGGACCTACCGAAGCAGACTTAGATGACATACAGGAAGATAACAAGCTTTGGTGCAAACCTGGTTTCCGGCAATTGCTTTCTGCTGCTCTGAGTATCTTGCAACGATACTTATTAGATCGAGCATCGCGCGCCAAACCAAATTCTGGCCGCAAGCGCGTTCTAGTGAATAGAAAGAACGCTGAAGCACTCCTGGGGCTGAATTTGCTTATCATTGGCCAAGAAATGGCCGCTGAATCATTGAAGAGCACTCTTTTATAGTAGGTTCACCATAATTCGAGTCGTTCACCGTAGCTAACTTGTTACAGCCATTTGGGAATGCCCAGCAGAGAACCTATGGTCTTACTATTTGCTGGCCCCAGCGGCCACGGAAAGACCGAGCTTGCTCGAAAACTTGGTGACTTGATGTCGCTGGAACTTCACACTGTTGACTGCACGATGGTTACTAAGGAACTCGAGCTATTCGGGCCGAAGCCTCCCTTTTCGGACTATGCAGCAGGCACCCCTTTGAACAACTTTCTATCTAGAAAGTCAGGAGCAACATCTGTCGTGTTCTTGGACGAGTTCGAGAAAACGTCAGATGATGTCCGCAACGCCTTACTCATTCCCTTCGATCAAGGTATACGTTCCTTCTCTCACTGAACGGTGCTAATTGCTAATATTCTGCCAAAGGGGAGTACATGGACCGTCGCAACTGGTCCGAGGTTAACTGCTTGCAGACAATATGGATTCTTGCCACGAACGCATTCGACCGTGAAATCCACGAGTTTTGCGAGCTCAATAAAGATCTCTTAGAGAACGGTGCCGACCTGCAACGATCTCCTGCTTTCAAGAAACTTGTTGCTCGCTTGTGGAAAGAATGCATCTCGTACTTTGGTGCACCCTTGAGTGGTCGTATCAATGAGATAGTTCCATTCTTGAGATTTACTTCGGATGAGTCAGCTGTAGTGGCTGATAAAGGTATCATGGTAATGGAAGAGGAATTCGCTCGCCCAGTGAAAGGCGACAGGTTGATCGGTAATGTCTGTCTAGACTTGCCACGCGGATCTACGGTTTGCTCCAACATCGCGAACAAGCATTACATGCCTGTATTAGGCGCACGGAGCATCTTCTCTGGAATCGACAGGGTGATTGCCCGACCAACGGCGAATATGTATCTAGAAGATAGGGATGACTTTGCAGAGAATCAGCCAGAAAACAAGATTTCTTGATGATGTTAATGAAGAGCAGGAAATCGAGGTGTTGCTTGCGCGAAGGGAGGATTAGGTATGCTTAACCAATTCTGCAGCTGGCATACTAAGTTACTCTCACCTTCTTTTGCATTTATTATCCGTGCGCAAAGTACTATTAGTACCTCTGCGTCACTTACACCTATTTTGCTAACACTTAGCATTTTACTTTACTTTTTGCTTAACTTTTACTATTTTTGTTTATACGTAAACTAAGCTACTTTTAAATTGCTTTTAAAGCATTTGTTTAAAAATAAAACAAGTTAATATTATAAGCTAAAATAGCAAGCTAAAAAAAAATATTTTAATTTAATAAAACAGCTATATTTATTATTTTTATTAAAGCTAAATTTATTAGTTTAGCTTTATTTTAATTTTTAAAATAAATAAAAAATAATAACAATAAATAGCTATTAATTTAAACGTTATTAAAAATGTAAAATAAATATATAAATTAAACTTTATATATAATTAAACATTTATTTATAAAAGCATTATAAAACAAAAAGCTAAAACTAGTTAATATATTAAACTATATTTGTATTAAAACTAAATAAGCGCTAAAGTATATTATTATTAAAATATAAAACTAATAAACTGCTAACGTTTTTAATATAATTTGTTAAGCTTTATAAAAAAAGCTTAAATTATTTTTTTTATTAAACTAATAACTTACTAGTTTTAAATTTTTAATATTAATATAAAAGCTTAGCAGCTTATTTTTAAAGCTTTTAATTTAAACGTATTAACTGCTACTATAATAACTACAATAATAAAAACTATAATAATAGCGTTAGCTGTTATAATTGTAGCTGCTGCTGCTAATAATGCTAACGCTGTTATAACTATAAATAAAAAAATAAAAACAGTTAGCAAAATATTTTTAAAAACATATTTAACTTATATTTTAACTACTAAATCTTTTAATAAAACAGCTTTATTAAAATAATAACAAAAACTGCTACTATAAAAAAAAAATATAATAAAATAATTATTATAGTATTAACTAAAAAAATAAACGTAATTTTTAAACTTAAATATTAAGCAGCAGCTAAAGCTAAAAACAATTAAAACAAAACCTTACTTAATATTAAATAATGCTAAAAAACATAATAAAAATAAAAAAGCTTAAAAGCTAAAAAAATAAAAAGTTTAACAAAAGCTTTAAAAGCTTAACAATTGCTTAAATAAACGTTAAAAAATCTTTTTTATTATATATTATACTTTTAATAAAATATTATAAATTAAAAATAAATATAATACATATATAAAAGCTATAAACTAGTTTTAATATATATATTTAAAACTATTTAAGCTATAAATTTTTTGCTTTGCTAAATAGTTAAAAAAAAAAAAGCATGTAGCTTAAAGTTATTTTTTATATATCGAAAAAAAAATATATATAAATATAACAGCGCTAGCTTATATTAACATAAAATATATTATAGTTTAATATTAATAAATATATAACATTTAATATATATTAAAAACTTAAAATAAACAAAATAATAAATTATATTATAATATTAAAACTATTAAAAAAATGTTATAATTTAAGTATACTACTAACTAAACCATTAATCAAAGTATGTTCTCTTTAATTCTGTTTGCCTATATCATTATAATTTATTTAAGTGTGCTTTACACATTATTTTTTGTTTTTACAAGCTTTAGTTTTATATAAAACCTATTATACGGAATATATATTATATTATACTTAACTTTAAAAGACTTTTTAAACGTAACAATTTTAAAGCTTTTATTTAAAAGTTATTTATAATATACAACTATTATAGCTTTAAAACAACTAGCTCGCTTTATTCTTTTTATAAAACTTTTATATATAAATTATAAAATAATAATAAAACATTTCTAAATAACAACAAAAGCCAAAAGCTTTTAAATTTTTTTAATACCAATATAATAAAACTAAAAAAAGCTTTTATTTAACTGTTTTAACAGCAAAATGCTTAATTAACTACTAAGCTTAACAAACTAAAAAAACAATTAAAACAAAAAAAGCAGTTTATATTAAATTCGTATAAACTGCGTTTTAAAAAAGCATATAAAATAATTACGAAAAAAAAAAAAAAAAAGGTTTTAGAAATTAGAAAATCAGAAAATTTAAAAAACCTTAATAATTTAAACACTTTTTATCAAACTTTTTATTATATTACTTTTTTTAATTAACAGCCTAACTTTAGTTATTATACTAAAAATAACCTTTTTAATTTAAAGCTATTTATATTATTATTTTTATTATTATTTTTATTTTCTAGCTAAAAAAAATATTTTTAAAACCAAGCTAAACGCAAATTTTATTTATAACGTTATTAAAACAAGCATAATAATAAGTTTAACAGTAATACAAACTTAAGCAAGCTATTTAAGTTTAAATACCTTTTATTTAAAATAAATTTTATTTATAACAAATAAATTAAATAAATTTAAAAGCTAAACTTTATGTTTATTAGTTTAATACGCAAGTTTTAGCGTTATTTTAAACGCATTTTATATGCATATAGCAAAATAAACTAAGCTTATAAAAATTAATACTATAGCTTTATTTAAAGCTTAAATAGCAAAAACTAGCATTAATATAAACATAATTAAAATGCATTTTTTATATAAACTAAAACCTTTATTTGCTAGTTAGCTTTTTTAAAAGCTAATATTAACAGCAAGTTAAAAACAATTAAACAGCTACTTAATTAAAACCTTAAAACTTTTAATTATTATTTTACTTAAATTAAAAACCAAAAAAGCAAACAAACCAATTCTAAAAAAGCTATATTATATTACTAAAAACTTTTTGTTACGTTTTAAAATAAAATACTTAATTATTTTAACTTTTTATTTATTAAAAAAATTAATATAATTAATGTAGCTATATAACGTTAAAAAATAATAAAACTAATTAAAAAAAATTAAAACCAAAAAAATTTTAAGCAGTTTAAATTTTAAAATAATTCCGAATTAAACAAAAGCTTTTAATAATACTAATATTTAAATAAAAAAAATTACTATTGCTAAAGCTAAAAATATGTTAATATAACTAAAAAGCGCAATAGTTACTATATTAATAACAATTAAAAAAGTTTTAATTAAAACAATATAAATAATAAGCATAAGCGCTGTGCTATAAAAAAATCTTTATTAAATAATAATAGCTTTTATTTTTTAGCAAAACGCGCCTATAATAATAACAACCTGCATAAAAACTATAAATTAGCTATAAAAAATATAAAATGCTGTAATTATAATTAAATAAAATATATAAATTATAATTGTTTATAGTTTTAAAAAACTAAAAAGCAAAAAATTTAAAAGATTTAAACCATTTATAACTTTAATAAGTACTATTTTAAAAACAATAATAATACTAACTATATTTAATTTAAGTTTTTATTAAAAAGCTATATAAATAATAGTTAGAAAAAAAATAAATAAGCTTAATTTTTAAAAATATTAAGTTTAAGTTTAATTAATAGCTTTATATTTTAATTTTGCAATATTTTTATACTTTTTATAATATTTATATTACGTTTTTTTAAAAAACTTTTTATTTAAATTTATATTAATTTAGATTTATATATTAAATATAATTGCGTTAGCTATACTTTTGCTTTTTTTTATACTTATTTTTTATAATATGCTGCTAATAACATTTTTTTTATTTATAACGCTTATTAAGTTTTTTATAAATTAATTAATAGCTATAAAGTTATTTAAAAATTTTGCTACGCTTATATTGCTATTAACAAAAATAACAAACTTAAAAGCAGTTTTGTTTTATTATTCTAGTTAACTTTAAAAAATTAAAATATTATATTAAACTTAGGCTTTAATTAATAATATTTTAAACTATAATTAAAACATTTTAAATTAGTAATAGCTTTTTAATTTGTAAAAGCTTATTATAATTAAAAGTTTTATTAAATAATTATTTAATTGCTTAAACTTATATAACTTAAAAAAATAAAGTTATTTTTAACTTAGTTAAAACTTAAAAAAGTTCTAACTAAATTTTATAACTTAGCTAATTTTTTTAATAATAATAAAGCTAGCTTACTTTTTTATTTTAAACGCAATAATTTTGCAATAAACTTATAAAACAATGCTATAATTTTTTATTATTTTATATATTTTTTAATATAACATAAGCTAATAGCTTTATAAACTTAGCTTAATAAAATATTAAAAAGTAAAAAAATATATAAATTTAAAAGCTTTATAAACGCTTTAATTCTTTTTGTATTTAAAAAAAATAAAAGCTTACGCTTATATATTAATTATAAAAAACTTAATAAAGTTATAATAAAAAATTGTTTTACTTTTTTTTTTATTTTAAAAATATTAAATAAGCTGTTTTATGCTAAAGTTTTTATTAAAATTAACTTTAAAAACGTTTATTATTATATACAAGTTAAAAAAAAAAATAAGTAAAAAACAGCTTTTTGTATTAAATATAATTATTATAAATTTTTTATTATACTTATAAGTGTGTACAATATTTTTGCTATTTTTTAAAATTATATATAAAAAGCATTTAATAATATTTTAAATACTTTTTGTTTTATATATATAAATAATATATTTATATTTTTAATAAACAAAAAGTTTTATATAAAACATATATAAAATATTATTTAAAAACTACAAAAAGCAAAACTATATACTAAATTTTTTAAATACTAGTTTTATTAAAAAAAACTTAACTTTTTAAAATATATTATATTTAGCAAAAAAATCAAAATAAATTTTAGCTATATTAATATTATTTAAAACTAGCTATTTTTTTATTTTTGTTATAAGCTATAAAAATTTTTAAAGTTTTATAACTTTTATTGCTGCTTTATTAAAAAATATTTTTAAATTATAGCTTTATTAATTAAGTATTTAAAATAAAGCGTAACTAAAACAAAAAAAAGTCGAATTTTATTAAATAGTTTAACGTATACAGCTTTTAATAAGCTAAAAAATTTATTTAAAAAAGCTATTTTTTTTATACATTTTAATTTTAAAAAGCAAATATTAATAAAAACCAATTTTTTTAAAATAATATTAACAAAAACATTATTATAAAAAAACAATTAAAAATAATAATAACTGGTTTTATTTTATTTTTATATATTTAATAATACAAAAATAAAATATAATATTTTTAATTAAAAAATGTTTGCTATTATAAAATGCTTTAAGCATTAGTAGCACTATTTATAAAAAAACAAATTATTTATTAAAGTTTTAATTAATTATATTAATTTGCGAACTTTTATAAAAACATTTAAATTAAATAGCAAACAAGCTTAATAATATATATATTTAGCTTTTTTTAACTTTATTATTAAATATAAAAAAAGCAAGCAAAATAAAGCTAATATATTTTTGTGCTGCCTTAATTATATAGCTTACAAAGCTTAAAATACTAATTTATTTTTTTTGTTAAAATAGAAAATTAAAATAGCTAATATTAAAATAAAAAACTATATTTTTAAAACTTTTATAAAAAAAATTTTTGTTATTAAATTAGCTATAAAACATATTATTTTTATACAAATAGTTATGCGTTACTGTATATATATAGCTACAAATAATAAAAACTTTTAAAACTTAGAAATTTAATAAAGTTTATAAAACCTAATTTTTTAAATTTAAAAAAAAGATTTTAAATATTGTTAGCTATACAAATAACTTTTAAATAAATAGCTTATAAAGCTTTAATAGTTTATTAAAAAAATTTTTATTATAATATAAAAGCAAAACTTATATTTTTTTTAAAAAATTAATTTATTTTTAGCTTATTAAACTATATTATAATAATTTTATAATTAAACATTTTAGTTAAAATTATATATTAAAACTATTATAATAAAAGTTTTATTAACAAATTATAAAAACAAATGTTTATAACTATATAACTAAATATGCTATTTGTTTTAAATTTAAAACAAAACATTATTAAAAATATAATATTTTAAATGCTTTTTTAATACTTATTAGCTTTATAAAAAAACTATTTATAAACTTTATTATTAAGTTATTTAAAACATTTTATTATAAAACTATTATTAACACAATACTTATAATAATTAACCGATTTATTAAACTTATACATTTATTTTTTATTAATACTACTATTATTATTATTTAGCTAACAGTTTTATTTTATAAAAAAATAAAACGTTGTTTTAAAGCTTTTATAAATATAATTTTTAACAAAAATTTTATTTTTATTAGTTAGTTTTAATTAAATTTATATTACTACTTTAAAATCAAAAAAAGATTTTTAACTGCGTTTTATTTTTAAACTAACAATTAAACCAAAAAAATAAACCAAATTATAAAAAGCTACTTTTAATGCTTTTTTTATAATAAATATAGCTATTAATAGCACTATTAAAAAATTATTTTTTAAAATATTATATAAATATATTTTAAAATTTAAACCTTTTATTAAAAACAACTTTATTTTAAAAAAAGTATTATTAATATAAAACCAGCTATATAAATTAAAAACTATTTATAATAAATTAATAAATTAATAACGCAATATAATTAAAAAATATATAAAAAACTATAATGCTAAATATATTTTTAAAAGTTTTTGTACTAAAAAATTAGTAGCTTTATTAATTTAAAAGTTTAAATTTTAAAATTACAAGTTAGCTTTTAAGTTTATTAAACTTTTTAAAATTTTAAAAACAGTTAAATTATAAGTATATTATTTAATACTTTTATATTAATATATTTAAATTTATAACGTATTTTTTATATAGTTATTAAAACTTTAAATAGCTAAAACTTTAAACATTTTATTTATATTTATATTAAAAAATGTTAAAAACAAATAAAAAATAAAAAATATAATAAAAAAAATAATATATTAAAATAAACTATATTATAAAATTAAATAAAAAAGCTAGCTAAATAAATATAATTAGTAAGTGTTAACTATTAATATTATTGCTTTTATATTTATTAAAAAATTTGAAAAATAACAAAGTTATAAAAAAAAATAGTAAAAATTAAAGCTATTTAAGCCAGTATTTTTAGCACAAAAAAACTTTAAAGCTAAATTAATTAATTTTTAACAAATTTTTAAAATATCGGTTTTAAAAAACGCTAGCAAAATTTAAAATTTTAGCATAATAAAAATTAAACTTATTATTTTAAACTTTAAAAATTTTTATGCTTTATTAATAAATTATATGCTAATTAAACCTAATTTTATTTAATATTAAATTTAAATATATTATTATGCTTTAACTTATTATTATAAACGTTTTAAAACGCGTTATTAATATTAATTTTAATAAAATTTTTAATTTTTTTAACAAATTGCTTTATTGCTAAATATTAAGCAATATAACTAATATTTAAAAACTAAAAATATAATATAATTATTTAATAATATTAAGTGCGCTGTTTTATAGTTTAAACAAGTTAGCTTTAAATATAAAACAAAAATTATAATAACTATTAATAGCGCTAGCAGTAATAAAAAAAATAAATAAACATATTAAATAACATTGTTTAGCTATATATGTTTTATAAACTAAAAAATGCTTTTAATTATACTTAAGTTAGCAAAATAAAATAAATAAAATAAAAAAAAATATAGCTATTTTGCTATTTTTAATTTTATTAATTATATTATATATAGCTTAATAAACTGTAAAAAAATAATAAAAACTTTAAAAAAGCTAAAATTAAGCAGCTGCAATTTTTTTATAATAAGCTTTTAAACTTGTTTAAAAAATATTAGCATTTATATTAATTTTAACTAGTAAAGCAAAGTTGTTATTATTAATATAATAAGCTTAAAACATATATTTATTTTATTTAAAAAGCTTTAATATTTAAACAGCTTTAAATTGCATTATAAAAAAAATTTAAATTATAAGCAGCAATTTATATAAAAAAATAATATAAAACAATTTATAGTTTAACAAGTTTTATAGCTTTTGCTGTAGCTAGTGCAAAAAAACAAAATTGTTTTTTTATATATATACAAGATTTTTAAAAGCAAGCTAGCTTAAAGCTAAAACGTATGCGCTGCAACATTTTAATATTAATAACATACAAAAAAATTAGTTATATAAAAAAGCTTTTTACAACAATTAAACTTACGTTAACGCGCTTAACAAATCTAATAACGTTAATAACAAAAAAGCATAATAACAAAATAATAAATAATAAAAGCAGTAATTTAAATAAAAAAAATAAATAAATAAAGCTTAAAAATAATTAAAATAAAAAAATAATTGGCAGCAACTAAAGCTAAAACTAATAAAAAATGCTAGCAGCAGCTAAAAAAAAAAAAAAAAAAAAAAGAAAAAAAAGAAAAAAAACATAACAAGCTATACACTTTGTTTTCAAATTAGCTTGCTAAGTAATTTGCGTTTAGGGCAACGCGTTACCGTAGGCTTTAATATTTAGAAATTATTTAAAATGCACAGAATTTTTCTATTAGCTAAAAATTCCTATTGTTTACACCTATTTCTTATTAATCCTAATTAATTTTTAGCTTTTAATTCTATATTACACTTTGTTATAATTTTATTTTTAATTATACTAATACTACTTATAACAACATTTAACCTTATACTTAAGTTAAAACAACCTACTACAAAAAAAAAAGATAATTGTTATAATTTAGGTGCACTATTAACTAAACTATTAATTAAAATATATTTTTTTTAATTCTGTTTGCTTATATTACTATAATTTATTTAAGTATGCTTTGCACACTATTTTTTGCTTTTACAAGCTTTAGTTTTATATAAAACTTATTATACGAAATATATATTATATTATACTTAACCTTAAAAAACTTTTTAAACGTAATAAAAAATATATTATAAAAAAAAACTTTAATACTAAAAACTTTTTTTTTAAATTAAAAATAAACAACTAAAACTAAAAAACAAAATTTGTGTTATAATTCAAGTGTACTACCAACTAAACCACTAATCAGAGTGTTCTCTCCGATTTTGTCTGCCCATATTACTATGATTTATCTAGGTGTGCTCCACACACTATTTTTCCTTTTTACAAGCTTTAGTCTTGTATGAGACCTACTATACGGAATATACATTATATTGTACCTAACCTTAAAAAACTTCCCAAACGTGACAATTTGCTTGCTAAAACAAATAAAGCAGCATAAGGTTTACAAAAATACTTAGTTTTGCAATATATTAATTAAAACATATATTAAACTTAATTTTTTTAAATGTTTTATTAATAAAAACAAAAGTTTTACATTTTTTAAACTATAAGTTAAATTATTTTATTTTGCTAACAATAATATTAGTTAAAAAAAATAATATTTTAAACGTTTTTTAAATTAAAATAAACTTAAAAAATAAAAAAAATTTATTATGTTAATTAAATTAAAAATAATAACGTTTTTTATTTTAAAAACTTATAACTAAAATAAATATTTAAGTAGCTATATAGCTAAACTAATAACGCATCCCTTAATTAACCGGATTACTTAATTAATTAAATCATTTTTTGTACGCTTTGTACGCGTTTTAAAAAATCTTTTATTTTTTATTTAATAACAATAGTTAAGCTTTGTAAAAAAGCTAATATACAGCTTGCCTTATAAGCTTGTTAAAATAACCTGCGTTTGTTTATATAAAAAGCTGCTAAAATTTATAATATTTTTTATACAACTTTTGTTTAACAAACATATAGTTTTAAAGCAAAAAATAAAATATTATTTTTAAAATCTAGATTAACTAAATCTAAAAAGAATTTTATTGTACAATATATAATTAACTTAATTGTGCAATTGTTTTCGCTTTAGCATTACAATATTAAAAATATAGCTAACTAACAGCTAAAACTTTGTTAAAAACGCTTTATAAAAAAGAATTAAATATTAAACGTTATATAATAAACATTAAAGTTTTAAACCTGTTTTAACTAACAAATCGATTATTAGCAAGTTTTAAACAAAAATTTAATCGAATACTGCGTTTAATTTATTTTTATACAAAAAATAATAAATAATAATAAAATTTAAAAAGAAAATATATATAACTTTAATAAAACTAGGTTTATAATAAATAAAATTATATTTAATTTTGTTATAATTATGTTTAAACACATAAAAAAAATATAATTTACTTAATTAAATAATTTAAATTAGTTTATTATTATTTAAGCTATTTTGTTATATAGCTATATTATTTTATTTTATATTATTTTAGCAAAGCAAAACTATTTATTACTTTAGTATAAAAATATTAAATTATTAAGCAATTAAAAAGTTAATATAATAAAAAACGGCTAAACAATTAATAAGCAAAGCTTAAATTAAATTAAACATTTTAATTAACATATAAAGTTTTATATAAAAAAACATTACTGCTTTTTTATTTTTAATAGCTATAAAAGCTATTATTTATATAAATTTAAATTATATTATAAAAAAAATAATATTATTATTTTTTGCATGCTTTTTTATTTTTTTTATTGTTTAATTATTATATTATTTTAAATAACTTTGTAAAAGCAAATTTTTTATTTTAATATATTAAACAAAAAATTATATAGCATTTGTAGCAGTTGCTATACCTAACTTAACCAGACCTAACCTAACCTGCTAATATAAGCTATTTTAAACCAAACTAAAAACAGTTTGGTATTTTGTACTCTTTTGTACAAAAAACTATAGCGTAATTAAGTAGCTTATTAACTGTTTGTAACATTATACTAAACTACCTAAAGGCCGCAAGTTTAAGTTGCAGTAAAAGGAGTGCGCTGTTTTTAGTACTATTAGCAAGGCGCAGCCTGCTGTAGAATGCAGCGGGCGCGCAACCCCCGGCCTACTTATTCAAAGGTTATTCAGAGTGAATAACCTGTAAGTGCGGGGTAATATAGCGGTTGCTACACCTAACCTAACTAAACCTGACCTAACTTGCTAATATAAGCCATTTTAAACTAAACTAAAAACAGTTTAGTATTTTATACTTTTTTATGCAAAAAACTATAGCGTAGTTAGGTAGCTTATTAACTGTTTGTAATAGCATTAAAATAGCTTTTTTATAGCTATTATATAAAGGTTAAGCTAAATTATACGTAATATAATTAATATTATATACTGTTTTATGTTATTAAAAAAAAAGGTTGCAACTTTTTAAAAAGCAAATTATTAACTAAGCTGTTGTTGTTATATAAAAAAAACTTAATTACAAAATAAAAAGTTTTTTACTATAAAAAAAGCAAAAGATTTATAAGCTGCAAAAGATATTGCTAAATAAGTAAATTATAAAAATTGTTAAAGTAGTTGTTATATAAAAAAAAATAAAATTTGTGCTAAATGCTATAAGGTTTATAGCAAACCTAGTTATAATGTGCAAACCTGTTAAAACAATATAAAAATGTTTAATAAATTAAAATTTAAATAGCTAATATTAATTATATAAATAGTTGTTAAATTATTTTTAAATATGCGTATAAAGCGTATAAAAAGTAATCTGGTTAATTAGGTAATCTAGTTAATTAGGAAATGCGTTATAAGTTTTTAAAAAAGCTTTAAAAATAATTAAAAAAAAAGTTAAAAATAATAGTTAAGCAGCTAACTAATAAAATAAAAAGTACAAAAAAGCTTATAAAAACTATAGCGCTAAAAAAAATAAAAAGCTTTTTGTTTATATTTAAACTTTAAAGTATATAAAAAAGCATTAACATTTTTTAGTAGTAATATAAAAAGCTAAAAAAATATATTAAAAAAAGCTAATTAAAACAATAAACAATAATATAGCTATTTATAAACTAGTTAGCTAATATAGCTAAAAGCTATAATTTAACTTTTTTTACTTAAAATAAAAAACTAAATAATAAAAAATAAAGCAAAAAAAGCTAAAGCGCTTTAAAAACAAATTTTTAATTAATTTATTAGCAACAATAATTTATAAAAAAACTTATTTAAAAAACAAGCAAAAATAAAAGCTTGCTTATTATAAAAATTATTATACACTTTAAAAAAAGTAAAAGTATATATTATTAAAGTTTTTAATATGTTTTTAAGATTTAAAAGCAAAATAAACATTATATTTATAAAATATATTAATACTGCTTAAATAAAAAGTATTATTTATAAGCATAACGTATAACTAAAGTTATTATAATACTAAAAGTAAAAAAAAACAATAAGTTAATTTTGCAGTTTTAACAGCTAATTATGCTTTTTTTTATTTTAAGCAAAAAGTTAAAAAAACTAATAACAAAAAAAATTGCTTAAACAATATTAAGTTATAAAGTGCTAAACTTTTAATATAATAAAACGCTGCTAAAAAAGTTAACAATAAATTTAATAACGTTGTTTATATATAATATAAAAATAGTTTTAAACGTTAAACTAATAATATTTATAATTATTTTTAATATATTAAAAGCTTTTAACGCATTATTAAAACATAAGCTGTTAAAAAAAATAAAAAAATAAAAATAGCTTTTAAAATGCTTTAATTTTATTAAATTTTTTTACAAAAAAATAAAAGTTTAATTTAATAAATTAACTATTTAATACTATAACATATAACGTGGTTTATAAGCGAGTTGCCTGGTTTTTTTAGCACCTACTTTATAAAGAAATTTTGTATAGGAATTTTTTTATAGGGTAGGTGCTAAAAAACCGGGCGACTTGCTTAAATGGGCAACTCGCTTATAAACCACGTTAATATAAAACGTTATAAAGCTTTCTGTTTTTGCTAGTTCTATATATATTATATTTAGCAAAACTTTACAAACAAAACATTTAATACAAATTTAAATATGCTAACAATATAAAACTTTTAATAAACAACGTTATATAATTTTTAAATTAAAATAAATAAAACAAAGTTTAATTTATATTAAAAAAATGTAAACTGCTATATATTATAAAACAGTAAAACAAAATAAACTTGTTTTTAAAAATTTTAAATAAATTTATAATACAGCTAATATTATTATTAAAACAAAATGTTAAAATATTAGCACTTAAATAATTAAACGTTTAATTTAATAAAAAATTTATTTTTAAACATTATATAAAAAAAAAACAAGCAAAACTATATAACTAATTAACTATATTTAAAAGTTTGTAAATATTAAATATAGTTTGTTTACAAACATAATATAAAAACAGTAATAATATACTTTATTTTAATAGCATTTTATAGCTATAAAGCTTAATATAAAAAACGTAAAAAGCTAGCAATAAATTAAACATAAAAAAAAAAAAAAAACAGTTAATATAAAAATTAAACATTTAATAAAACGTATTTACAAAGTATTATTAACATAAGTATAAGCAATATTATTTTATTAAAAAACTATGCTTATAACAGCTTTATTTTAAAACATTAAACTATTAATAGCAAAACTAGCTTTAAAAAAGCAAAATATTGTTTTGCATACAAGTTATACATAATAAACAAGCTATACTTTTTAGCAAAAAAAGTAAACTTAAAAATAATAATAAAAAAATATAGCATTAGTATGCTATATAAAATTAAAACAAAAGTTTAAACAATAATTAAACTGCTGTTGCTAATTAAAAAACTGCTGTTTATTTTATTAAAATATAGCTTAAAGTTACAAAATAATTTAACAAAAAGTATAATAAAAGCAAAAGCAGCAAAAAATTTTATAAAATAATATAATTATTGTTAGAATAACTGGTGTTAGTTACAACCGTATGTATAGGCATATACAAAGTTATTGTTACATACAAGGTTATTAGCACGTGCGCACCTAATTCCCCTTATTGTATTAGCTTGTACGCTAGCAGGAGTTTTTACCTAAAGTAAAAACTCTGCTTTGTACAAAGCTTCTTTTTTATATAAAGAAATATAAATAAATATAGTACAATAGATTATATTCTATTTTACGCGTGTGTTTAACGTACAATATTGTACAAAGCCTATTTAATAGTTATTTTTTTAAACAGCTTATAAAAAAGCTAAAAAATTAGTTATAGTTATATAATTTATTAAAAAAAAACAAAAAATAATATATAGCGCTAAAAAACTTTTAAAGCTTTTTATTAACTTTAATAAAAAAGTAACAAAAGCTTAAAAAAGTTTAAAATAAGTTTTAAATATAATTTTAAAACAGTTTATAAAAAAAATTTAAGTTTGCTTAAATAATATAAAAATTATATAATGTTAATAAAAAAACGTAGCTTTATTAGCATAATAATTATATTTAAACTTTTAAACAGCTATAAAAACGTATAACATACAAATTAAATAATATTTAAAGCATTATAAAATAAAAAAAACAAACAAACAAATTATTTAGCAAAACAAAAAATTAAAATGTTGTTAAATAAAGATTTTACGTTAACAATATACAAAATAAAATTAAAAATATAACGTTTGTTTAAAAACTTTTAAAAATTATACTAAAAAAACGTATATATAAAAAAGCTATTAAAACAATATATAAACTAAAGTTTAAATTACGCGCTAAAAAGCTATTTTAAATTTATTATTTTTATATAAATAAAACTATATAAATAGCTAGCAACTTGTTTTAAATATAAAAATTATAACTAATATTATAAACGTTTTAATTATATAAATGCTATTTTAAAATATAAATATAAAAACAAAAAAGTATTAAGCTATTTTATTTGTTATAACAAAACTAAAAAAACATTTTATAAAATAGCTAGTTAAACTATTAAAAAAACTACGTAAAGTATATAAATAAAATAAATATTTATATATACTGTTTAAAAACTTAAAACATTTTACAAGCTAGTTTTGCACACAAACAAGTTTTGCATTTTTTAAACTTTTTTATATAATTAATATTCTAACTTTATTATTTTAACTAATACTGCTTTAATTAATATGCTATTTATATAAACAAATTAGATTTGATTTTTGTTTTAAAAGCAATTTGTATAAACTTTAATTTAAGCGTACAATGCGCAACAAATATTTTTAACATACTTTTTTGCACTTTATTTAACTAAAAAAACAAACGCGATATAAAACGCGCTACATTTTTATATATTTAAAGACTTATTAAATTTAAAAAACAATTAATTATATAATATATAATCGACTTAGTTTTGCAATTGTTTTTTTTAAGCATAATATTATTAAAAATATAGCGAATTAATTGTTAAAACTATATAAAAAAGCTTGCGTTAAAAAAAATTAAACTTTAAACTTTATACAACAATAACTAAAGCTTAAAACGCGTTTTAACTGCTAAATTAATTATTAACATATTTAAAACGAAAATTTAATTAAGTATTATGTTTAGTTTATTTTTATATAACATATAATTAACAAATAAAAAATTAAAAAAAATATATATATATAATTTTAATAAAACCGGATTTGTAATAAGCAAAATTATAGCCAAAATAGTTATAACAACGTTTAAACAATTAAAAAAACTAAAAGCTGTATAATAAAATAATTTAAAATAATTTATAGTTATTTAAGCTATTTTATTATATAGTTATATAGTTTTTTCGTATATTATTTTAGTAGTAAAAAACTATTTTGCATTTTAATATTAAAATAGCTTATTATTAAACGATTAAAAAATTGCAACTATAAAAAATAGTTAAATAACAAATAAACAAAGTTAAAATTAAATTAAACATTTTAATAAATATATAAAGCGTTATACAAAAAGTGTTTTTTAGCTATTAATTTTTAATAGCTATAAAAGTTATTATTTAATTATTTTTAAACTAACGCATCCCCCAATTGGCTTGGCCACCCCATTGAATGGGCCACCCCCCTGCTACGTACCACTACATAATATTATATATAAACCGTTAAATAACTTTATTAATAAAAATCATAAAAATATAAAGAAAACACTATTAGATTCGTAATTAAATAAGAAATCCAAATATACAAGTCTTTTCATTATATTTATATTATAACAGTTTTAAAAAATAGAAAAGATTTAAAAGATTATTTTATATATAAAAACGTATACAATTCGACAATATAATAACTTTACTAATTTTAATCGTATAATAAAATAATTTATACTGTTAGATTTGTAACTAAAAAAGAAATTTAATATTATTTTTGTTTATTTTATAGCTAATTTATTAAGCGAGTTATTAAGCAATACGCTAATATAACGCTAAGCAAGGATTATTTTAGCGCTTATTTTAGCGTATTGCTTAATAACTTAATAAATAAAATAGCTATAAATAAAAGGAATATATTATTGAATTCCTTTTGTAATTAGGAATCTAACGATATAATTTATTTTATTATAGGAGTCAAACTCGTAAAGTTATTAAATAGTCACGTGATAAAGCATAGACGATTTTTGTATGGGTTCTAAGGGTGGCCTATTCAATTGGGTGGCCAAGTCAATTGGGGGATGCGTTATATTATAAAAAAAATTTTATAATTATATTTTATATGCTGGCCTATTTATTGTACAAGCTTTAGCTTTTTAATGTTAAATGTTTTGGTTTATTAAAACGGGCGTACAGTAAAAAAATTAAACATTTAATACGGGCATATATATTATACGTTTTAAAAAAGAATTTTTTATTTGCGTTTTTTAAAACGTTTAACGCATTAATAACAAAAACAAATATTTAAAGAAGTTTTCAAAAAACAGAATTAATATTGTACAACTTTAAATATGTTATTTTTTAATTAAACTTTCGTTTAAAAACTTTAAAAATTAAACTTTTATTGCTTATTTTATTTGCAAATTAATAATTAACTATTTTAAATAATTTAATTAAAGCCAAATTTTAAGCTTAATATATTTAAAAACAAGTTGTATAACATACAAATAGCTTTTTAATAGCTATTGTTAACAGTATAAGCTAGTTATTACGTAGTATAACTGCAATTTTTTACTGTTTTATATTATTAAAAAAAAAAGTTGCAACTTTTTATAAAGCAAATAATAAGCTTAACTAACGTTGTTATACAAAAAAAACTCGATTATAAAATAAAAAATTGCTTATTATATAAAAAGCATAAAAGTTACAAGTTGTGTTACAATAGTGTAAAATGCCTCACAACATTGTATTGATGTTATAAACTAAGATTCTAAGCTGAAGAAAAAGAAAGGAAAAGGGACAGCGAAGCTTGCGATCTCTTAGAATTGGATATAGTACAATTACCACTTTGTGGGTTGTGGTCCGTGCGTTCCTTATCGATATGACAGTCTGGTAGTGGTCCATGCGTCACAAGTTGTATAAAATGCTGCTAAGCAAAAAAAGTTTAAAAATTGTTAAAATAATCGTTATATAAAAAAGCAAGAAACTTATGCGCAACGCTGTAAGCTTTGCAGCAAAACTGGTTATAATATATAAACTTGTTAAAATAATATAAAATTGTTTAATAAATTAGATTCTAAATAAATATAATTAATTAAATATATAATTGTTAAGTTATTTAAAATTAATTGTATAAAAGTTTAAAAAGTGCAAAACTTGCTTATATATAAAATTAGCTTATAAAATACGTTAACTATAAAAATGTTTAAAAACTTATGCTTTTTATATTAAATAAAATAAAAAAAATTAATTATAGCTAACCTATAACACAAGCTAGTTTCGCACACAAGCAAGTTTCGCACTTTTTTTAAAGTACCTTGTAAGCCAATTTTCTATGCAAAAGTACTTACACTACTTTTTAATAACTCCGCGAAAATAGGTCGTACAACAAAATAATTAGTACTATTAGATTCGTAATGAAATAACGAATCTAATAGTATTTTATTTTATTTTCTAGCTATTTTATATGGGCGTATAGCATCAAAAAACAAATTTGCAGGGATTATTTTAGCGTAGTTTTCAATAACGCTTTAAATAAAATAGTTAGAAAATAAAAGAAAATACTATTAGATTCGTTATTTCATTACGAATCTAATAGTACTAATTATTTTATTGTACGACCTTTTTTCGCGAAGTTATAATAAAGGGGAGTAAGTACTTTTGCATAGAAAATTGGCTTACAGGGTACTTCAAAAAAAGTGCAAAACTTGCTTGTGTGCAAAACTAGCTTGTGTTATGGGTTATAAAAAAACATAAAAATAACAAAAAAATAAAAATAAAATAAAAACAAAAATAAAAAAGCTAAAATAAAAAATTATAAAAACGTAAACTTAGTATTTAATTAACAACTTTTTTTATTGTTTTTTATATTTATTTAATAAAAAAATTAAAAAGTATTAACTATAAAATTATTTTTTTATTTTTTATTTTTTGTATAAAAATATAAAATTTTTGCTATATAAATAGCAATATATATGCTTTAAAAGTGCTAAAAAAAGGCTTAAGCTAAAAACTAACATATAGCCAAGGTTGGTAATTAGTAGTACTAATACTACTGTAGTAATACTACAAAAATTATTTATACTACACTATTAAATATTAATATTTATTAATAAATAATAGTTAATAAATATAACTAAATATATTATTTATTATATAATATTAATATTATTTTATTTTATATAAACTATTATATATTAAAATATATATATTAACGTTTACTATTTATTTTATTTTTATGTTGTAATATAAATATTACTGTAGTATTACTACATACTACAGTAGTAGTACTAATGTAGTACTAATACTAATACTACTGTAGTAATACTACAAAAATTACTTATACTACAATACTAATTACCAACCCTGCATATAGCTAAGCACGCTTTTAAAACAGAGCGAAAAAGACTTAGTAAAAATAGCTTTATTAAGCTGCTTTAGTGCTAAACTAGTTAAAAAAAAAAAGTGTATTTATAGCAAATAGACTATAGCCTCCGACCCGCCTGTATGCCCTTCGGAAGGCTCTGTAGATAACTGCCACGTGGTCTTCCCCCGGCGTTAAACAAATCTACCTACCTACCTACTAGGTTACTCTCAAAGGCACCAGGGTAGCTGATTAGATGAGGAGAAAGGCGCTATAGAGCCTATCGTGTGAGGAGCTTGATGAAGACAAGTCGTATGCAGCTTATACATGTTGCTGTTCTGGGATCGACCGACCCCTCGGCTGTTAGCGGTAGTCTCAGCCACCCTGTGTGTGGAATAGCCTATTCAACACACCTAGACCTCGACCGTCATCTAGGTCTACTCAAATACATGCTTCAACCAGACTACCTTAGATCGGACGATTCTTTCATGCCTGGTTTCCGCTTTGGTGCCTCTTCCACTAGTCCCAAGTCTCTAGCTACCAAGAAGATGGGGTTCATAGGGCTCACGGTGGTTGCCACTGCCAGAGTAGCTACGTTCGGGGTAGTTTGCTCAGTCTTCTGTTTCTTAACTGAGTTCTACACCCTTCCACCAAGCTGGTGCCTTCTCGGGGTGTTCCCAATAGCACCATCTGGACGGTTGTGCTTCATGTGGGAAGTTCTTGTAGATGACAATCATGCACGTTCTTTGCCCATATTCCCGTATATCAGCCATACTCAGCAGCTATCGATGGTCGCGGACATTGTAGAGGCTGATTTACAGTATCTTCATTTAGCTTCACCACCTCTCTCTCGGCCGGTGGATCTTGATCCCCATGTCGCCCGCCACATGATACAATATTGAACACTTAGAATAAAGGCACCTGCTAACTTATTGTAGTAATGTGGTATCCCTTTCATTTTCTCGTAGCTACCGGTATGCTCACCAAATAATAATTTTACGAATCGCTTCTCAAGGATATATCCCAAACCTCATGTTGCATTCGCCGCTCAAGCGCGATATTACGTGTTATATAAAAATAATAATACGAAAGTCGAGCCAAGAGAAACAGGGTGACAAAGAGTTGGGTGGTAAACCTGGTTAAGAACCAAGTATATTGATAATACCATTGCTCAAACTAGTCTGCAAAAATACCTTCACTTCAACGAATTACCCCCCCCCTTCTTTTCTCTTCCAGCCTCCACACGTTCACTATCCTAGCACTATTGTAAATCGGACATTTACTGCTCGCCGAGACCGACAGGGGCCTCGCAGAGGACACTCTGGCCAAGCTGTAATTGTAGCGACGATTATTAGTATACGAACGTCGAAGCGGATGAAATGAACATAGGCCGTGGTGGAAGTGAACTTACAACGGGGACGACGCAGCAGCGGGCGCGTTGGCCACCTTCGGCACAGATATCTCTGAAGTCGCTAGCGCTGGAAGGAGCGGCGGAGGCTGTGTTATTTCCATTATTAGTCAAGGCTGTTCTCCTCGAGAGATGAAGATCGAGACTTACGAGAGCCGCAGTTGAGGTCAGCAACACCCAGGACGTCGGTGGCACAGCATTGCGGGACGGAGTAGAGGCCGTTGGGGCAGGCAGTGTAAGGGGAGTTGCTGTAGGTAGGGTTGGCAGAAACAGCAGCGAAGACGCCGGCAAGAGTGATCAGAGTGAACTGCATTTTGAAGGAGGTTGGGCTGTTCTAAAGAGCAGGAGATTGGTGTATAGAAACTGTTGGGAGTGAAACTTCTCGAGGTTGATGGATGGTGAAGAAAAAAGAGAGCATGTTATGGGGGATCATCAACCTCTTTATATAGACGGCGAGAGTCGACTTCGAGCTAGTTGGCTTGACTGCAACCCTGGTGTCCTACTCCTATGGTCTGTATGGAGATGACGATCGCTGACAAGTTTCCCAACTGTATCTTCACGATGGTGACCTAAGATGAGACGCATCTGCCATTCCATGCCTTGTTTTTTGTGGCGCTGCTCTAGTTCCGTAATCCAACAACACACGTTATGAGAATAAGGATCACTAGAGCCCTAGGCCCGTCCTTCGATCGGTATTAGCTTAGTTCACCGCTAGATGCGGAGATGCTCCAGTGTACAAGGCAAATTAGGTTCTCAGAAGCTTCTCTGGCTCAATCTGACATCTAATTTCTAGTAGAATCATAGGAACCATATTCTATCGAAATATGATGCCCGAGACCACACCGAGGTCTTTGGTAGTACCTCATGCCGTGATCTACCTAGCATGCAACAGAGTTACACTCTACTCCGTAGATCTCGATGGACCTGAAGATCACCTTCCACAACCCCTCTGAACCTCTGCAGATCAACTTCAGCTCCATAGTATGGCAGAATTTCAAGGCTACTTAGATACTAGATGTTGCAATTGTGTTGTCATTTTTGCTGTGCGGGGTTCCTTAAAGTGTCCACAGCGGAGCACAGCAGAAATCAACTATCTCTCCTGCAACAGAAAATCAGACCCAACTGTTTCCCAATGTAGCATCAACTTGTAGGTTGTCCTTTCATGATTGGCCGCACCCCCTGAAGGCAAAACGAATGCATGCGCAGCAACGGCTGCTAGCTGTTAAATACTTGGCATATAGTGCGCCAACCCCATGAACGATGCCCTTTTGGGAGCAGGCGGTAGAAGCTGGGATATACAAATTACCAAAATGGGGTTTGGTGGTATGCAGTAAATCGATCGACGTACTTTTGCTGACAAAACAAAGTGTAGCGGGAAGCAGAGAGAGAACGAAGCTCTTTGTTTACGTGAAAACTAGCCGGTGAAATCTAGCCCGTGATGCAATTATTACTCCGCATCCCCCACCCCCGAGGTTAGTGGTATAATATATATTCTGTAATGTAGCTTTGGATTACTCAACCAGTATTCAATCGCGCTAACTAGCTTTATTCAAGTAACCTGTATAAAGTAGTAGTCCATGTTTGAAATGTTTACTTCATAATAGGTTGCGATAAAGTCTTGAATAGTTAGTGGTATGATTCTCTAATACAAATACCCGTTAACCTTGAATAGTTATCGCTTTGGTATAGCGTCTTCTTAGCGACATTAGTTCATTAGCCAGCCTTGGGTTTGGACTGCAGCGTTGCTTTTTCTCCTTCCTTCATGCTTATTCATACTGTTTCTTGGTTTTTCTCCTTTGGCAATTCGGAGAGTCTGCAGATGTGTAGTCACCTTGCAGCACTTAGGACAAAACTAAGGTGAGGGCTAAATTTCGATCCTGTTGTGCTTACAAGGGAAATTATCCGGTAGAGCTTGATCTGATCCTCCCTTGTCCGGGGAGTCCGGAATGCTGAGCGGGGCTCGGGAAGAGACCCATTCTGGAAAAGGGTGACTCGGGGAAGTCGCCCCTAGGGAGACATTTCAAGATGCCGCCGGTCCCAAAGAATGCTTCCATACAATTTAAACGTTTGGAAATTCCAACACCATAAACAAGAAATTTCGAATTGTGCATTTCTCGGTAGCGTTCAATGAATACCCTAGATTCTATCCTAGTCAGGGTGTCGAGGGACGCGTGTGATTTACGTAAGCTCTCCAATTTTACCTTCACCGTTTGACTCCGTTCAACGGAAACAAGAGATGCCAACACTCATATCTGTGTAGATAGATTTCAAGATTTTGAGCCGTGAAAATTTACCGAACGATCAACTGACATTATGACAAAACAATGCCGAAGCGAGTCTCTTAGCTAGGTGCGGCTGAAATCATCCTGCCTGCATCAACAAGGATACCTTGGATACTTCACGTGATCGACAAAATTAAGAGGCGAAAAGTTTCCTACTTAAGCTGCTAGACCCTTTTTGAGCATCCTAAGAACCACTAGTTGCATCTCAGTGAGAAGATCTGTAAGATTTGGCATTTGTTGATCAATCTGAATGGTGCCTCAGTTATCCCAACTCGGCCAACCCCGCCGCGTGCGGCACAAGGATGGAGCCGGACTACGCGCGCGCGAAGTGCTACCAACATAGCTGTAAAAAGATGTAATACGTGTGATCTTCTCTGGTCGAAGGCTCTGAGACTCTAAATTTCCTGTGGACTGGATGCTGCAAATAGAGTTTCCACTATCCTGATGATGCTTACGTAAGTAGGAACGGGGTTCGTGTCCGGTGTTGAGAGGATGTCGCCCCCAAACTTCTTAAGAACCGCCAGAACTCGCACCTTAACGCGATCCACGGGAGTTTCCGCAAACATTCCTTTGGGCATGATAGTGTTGCGCTAGCTAAACCGGGACCTATTCTTGAATATAGCTACATGGTGTGTTCTACGCCCAGGCAGGTTAGCACCCGCACGGACCCGGCTAGCGGCCCCTCCCTATATAGGGGCCGCTTCGCCGCGTGTTCGCTGCAAGGGATTTTCCTCGTCACCTCACTTTTCTACCTCCCACGAAAGGGGTGGTTTTTAGGGTGGTTTTTAGGGTGGTCGGAGGTTTTTTATGCCTCCATTTAGCCTCGAAACCTAGTCGATGGCCGGCTCGCGCATAGCGCATTGGCTAGGCCTCAAAAGTACAATTCTGAACATTATTTGGAGCATGAGTTTGGGCAGCTATTCGAGCCCTGGTCGAGGTGGCCGGCTCGCGTATAGCGCACCGCCAGGACTCGAGTAGACGCTCATGCTCCCCCAATATATGCGTTCAAACCAACTGTGTGCGAAACCTGTGATAGGCGTAGATTGCCCTGTAGCCTTTTTCAAATACTTACTTTCCTAGTATATCGGTTTGAAGAAATACTGGTCCGAAGTCTATCCAATTATGGCTGCATCCATGTTACACAACAGACACGTGAAGGTCTTCCTTTCGGGTGCTTTTCCCATTACGGGCATCTCAATATCTGATGATTCGAAACTTACACATCACATCCCTTCCATAGGGCAACCACGAATACCACCCTACTAGCCATAAGTTGATACAACCTCACTTGTCACATCTACCAGCTGGACGCAAACACCTTCGTACCCAGACACCGGTACTCCTCTCCAAGATGATTTTTAGATGAACTATAGCCTCCCGAACGGAATGACAACTCAAGTCCGTAGGGCAAATATCCCTATCCTTAGAGTTGCAGGACTGGATGTAGAGCCACACAACAATCCGAGTTGGGCTTGGGATATTATTAACCAAGAGATGAGAGCTGTATCGCGATGGTCACTGACAAACGTTACCATTCTCACAGCAAACTGGCATTGCAGCAGCTATAAGTTTCCCGAAAGTGTGGCTGTCACATGTACTCTATACCCCTGCCTCCATTCTTATAAAGCATTAGTAATCGGCGGAAAACTAAACAAGACACTTACTGGCACTATTCCAACGGTACCAAATGTCGTCGCCGCGGTTCCGCAGAATGCTACTGTTAAAAATATTGAGAATATGGATCTTGAGGAGCTTTATATTAAAAATTTCATAACACGGCCAAACCCTGTTATCCAAGCTGTTCAGTCCCCTGCCTTGTAAACGACACCATTTGGGATGCCACAAATATGTCGTCTGCTGCCGACGGACAACGCCTGATTTTGCTCTATAGTAATCCTAATGGGGCTCGTAGTTTGACCGTTGAAGGCACGACAGCCCCACCGGGATGTATTTACAGCATGGACGAAGTCAAGCTGATCAGATTCGGGATGTTGATGAGTGAGAAATTGTTCAGTGGCTATTGCTCCGCCAGCGCGGTTTTCGAAGCAAGTGAGAAAGGCACTCTGATCGAGTGCGGCCAACAGTTCTGGCTTGGAAGATTCAGCAGTGATGGTGACGCAACAGTCGGCGGTATTATTAATCGAATAGATGCTTTTACGGACCGTATATCGAGCAAGATCCGGATGGGGCTCCTCGGCGAGTCTAGCACTGTGCTCGGCCAGGTCTTCGAGCCATCAGTGTGCACTAAAGTCAATTACAACTGGCTACTGTTTCCAACAATTCTTGTTGCTGTTACTAGCAGACTGCTTTTGTGGAGTTTGGTGCGGAACTGGCAGAATCAGGATCACGAGTTGCTATGGAAGAGTTCAACCCTTCCCTTATTATTCTACGGCGATCGGTTCGTGACTGAAAACTGCAAGGGTATAGGGGCTCATCCCGTAAATTTACCACATACAGAAGAAGAGGAGGTACTTTTAAGCTTGAAAGGGATGGAATTCGAAGCGAAACATCGCATGGTGCGGTTCCGTGGGACCAATCGGTGTCATCGAGCTACGTGATATGAACCGGTCGAACACTCTGCGGAATATCAAGTGTTGGATATGCATTCAATATCATATGTTTTAATTTCTTGCAATATAGTTCAAAGAGGAACTAATTTATTCGAAATATGGACACCGAGAAAGGAAACTATAGGTATGTCGTCGTGAATTAAACTAGTTATATTGTTCTCGCGGAGAAGTGGAGATTGATCTATTGGAAGGAATTGACCAGTGCTTTCACCAGAAACGATCAGATAGTAGTGTATTCAGATGATCTAAGGTCTAAGTTCTAAGCTGTACAATAGTGCAAAAAACAGACCTATATATACTAGGGATCACCCGGTCTATAGTTCCACCAATCCCTCTACATACTGGGTCTATTAGACCCACCTCTCCGTGACAATTGTGTTGCAATCATAGCATCAGCTACAGCCTGACAGCTATGTGCTTGAAAATCGCCATAGGTACCTGCACAGCAAGTACACTCCTTTTGAAGTCAGCTTGAGGGGCGCATGGTAATAGGGTTAGCAGAAAAGGGGTCAGCACAAGTCCTGCCAAGCCTCAGAGATGCAATAAGTCTCGACAGGTTATACACTTTATCCCTGTTAAAACCTATGAGCACTCCTTTCAATTTACATAACGAACCTAACATTATTGGCCACAATCCTTCAGCAGTAGTGGGATGATCTCGATCACCCCTGTGCAAGCTGAGTCGTGTCCCTGATGATCATACTAAAATTTCGGGGTTGTCTCAAGCCGTTTGCGGGTGCCCCGTGTAGAGATTGTCGAGTGTGGCAATTCTAGAGGCGAGAAGATTTCTACTACCGAAAGAGTTTCGGGTGCGCGCTACCAGTTGTCCGGGTCCTTGTTCCTTGTATTAGATACTACTGCCGCCGCCTAATCGGAGTAGTATTTCATCGAATTATAGCGAGGCCGAGATAGACGACGAACTAGACATTTGCCATTTGGTTTGAATGTGAAGTCACTTTGCGAAGGTCAAAACAGCTCAACTAGTGTTAAGGCCTAGTCCATCAATCTCAGAAGACGTACGCATTATTCGGTTATATAAACAAATTAGACCAACTGTAGCTATCGTTACTCGCTCAATGTGAGGCCTAATCAGACACCTGGACGCGCAAGTGCTGCATGATTGGCGAGTCAGAAGCAAGCACCTGTCCGCTACGGACCGGCTGAGGGTGCCTCCTGTACCCGTGCGATTTCGACGCAGTAATTTGCGGCCTCCTTGCCGACTGCGCAATGCCACCCGCTACGCACTTGCCCCCTTTGAAGGCGGCCTGAGCCGCCGCCTTCCAGATTTCACCAGTGTTTTGGATCATGGGCTCGGTCCAGTATAGCCGACAGTCGGCGAGTTCGGTTACGAACTGTGTGGGGACGCCACTCTCGAGCTCGCCGGGAAGGACTGCGTCTCGAACATTCACAACGGGCAGCTGATACGGGCTCCGGCCGCTAACATATGTGTCATCAAGCCGCCGCAGTTCCTTTACAAGCGTTGGGTCCTCGGTATATGAGCGCGCTATCTCGGCCAGGACGCTCATCTGCCGGAATGGATATACCTGAGAGCCCTTCACACCGCCCACACCCTGGATCTGCCCGTCATTGGGTCTGCCGCCCATAGCGATGCTCTTGACGCCTGCACCGTGCCTCATGAACTGAGAGAAGATGGAGCACGTAGAGGCACAGTACCCGTCGTAAAGCAGCACGATATTCTCAGGGCCGCCGAATGGCCTGGTGAAGTTTGTACGGCGCCCGTAGCCTGTGATGTCGGTGCCGAAGGCCTGGCGTGTGATAACTGGGTTCGCGGGATCCCATTCCATATAGTTCGTGTAGCTGTCGCCACTCAACGTCAGCGGACCGAACTTATCGGCGTATGATGTGAAGCGACCGTTCGTTTCATTCAGATCGTTACGCCAATTGTTCACAGTAGTGCAGACATTATCCAGATCCTGAAAGTCTGCCTTCGGCGTGTAATTGGAGCACAGGGGGGAGAATGTCTGTGACAGAGCCTCAAAGCTAGAGGAAGATCGCCACCTGCTAGGCCCATCCTGAATAATGTCGGGGAAGATCTGGCGGAAGGTGTCGTAGCCCTGGAGGATTGTGCCACCCCCATTGGCCTGCAGATCAATGATAAGCTTCGTCTTGCCCGCCTCGACAGCTTCGGCAAAGAAGTTCTGGACGGCGCTTTAGAAGGACACGAAGTCAGATGAGAAAGAGAGCATAACCAAGACCGCGACATCCTCGAAGCCGGGTTCGTCGATGAAGTAGCCGGATACTGTTTGGTCATCTGTGATAAGGATAGGTTCTGGGTAGCCATCGATTTGATTCGGTTTATCCTGGCGGCCGATGAATGAAACAGGGGGCTGCGGATAGCTGCGGATACTCCTTGGTGCAGCTGTGCGTCGAATTGGCTTTACATCGCGGGCAGCGGTGCTAGTGACGTACGCCCCACGACAAAATTCTTTGTGCATAGTCTCAGCGTCGACGACATTATTCCAGTCATAAGGACCGTAGTGAAATCCAGCGATGTTAGGCTTCACAACCGTGGTTCCATTTGCGAAAGTTAAGCTAGTAGCATTCCCGGGGTAAAAAAACCTTCTCTACGTTAGCTCGCTGTCTCCTTACTTTGCGATATGACATACCTCTCACGCCCGCCGCCCTCGAAGTAACCATTAGCTTGGAGCCCAGCCTTGTTAGCTTGGCTGAAGAACATGGTATTGTATCCAGCATCAGGATCCTGCGCATTAGACGAATCGGACACGCGCTCCTCAATAAATGTAGCGGCATCTACTCCATTGATCTCTATGATATGCGATGAAGTCTCACTAGGTGACACCGCGTCTTCAAGCACCTTGATCACGGGTAGCGAGGTGCCGTCCTCGCTTACCGACACTAACGTCCAGGGACGGACCCATTCAAAAGGTACAGTTAATAGATCCGGATGATAGGACAGATGTCCGTTGTGTGGTTTCCCTACAATGTTCTTGAACAAGTCCTCTTGCCATTCCAATTCGCCACTATATTTATTCGCTTCAAGATTGGAACGAATTCTCTCCAGTTCTCCAAATATGTCAACCGGTGGGTAAGGGTAGTCAGGCGGGGGATTCTTCAAAAAGGCCTGGTCAGACTGCCACTCGAGAAAAGGTTTCAGCCCGTCCAACAGCCGGACGGCGGCCTCCTTATGGACCGGGACCGACTTTAGGCAGTCGTAAGCCAGGGATGCGGCCATCGTCGGCACCACCCCCGGTGACGCTGAGACCTGTGAAGTGAAGGCATCTCGAGCTACTACGCAAGGTTCCGTCGCCGTCGGCGTAGGCGCCGCTGTAGTCGTACTGTTCGTGGGCCGTGGGCTGCCGCACGATGTCCCGTTGCTACTCCTCGACAGCACTGCAGCAGATGCTGGGACGACACCAGAAAGCAGGGTTGCTAGGGTCACTGCATTGATAGTGAACGACTTCATCGCGAAAAAGAACGGCTCTGAAAAGAGTGACAGAGAGTTGGATAGACAAATCCAACTACATTTCCGCGGCCCTCAGGACCCGGGAATTGTTATATAGCTTCATTACACGGCATGATTATAAAAATAGCCCTCGCATCACCCGCGACTTGTCAGTTACGGTACCTAATCCTTCTAGGTGGAGCTTCTGCATCGAGTTATAGGCAGCATATGCATGGGTCAAGGGGGGAAGAGGCACTGCATCTCTATACAGACCACCCAGCATACCCAAATATCAATATCTACAGTAGTCTCAGCCTCTCCACGGGCTATTGATTAGATCGCAGTACACTACCAACATGCATACGAAATGGTGGTACCAATTAAATTATACGAAGCTTAGGGCTCATCTGCCGGAGGCGGCTCCCGAGCTATTCCAGGTGAAGCAAGTGGGTGTGCCTATCAACCCATTGTGGCATTAGCGCTGATGGGATTCGAACCTAGTTCCGTTTAACTGCCAACCAACATTACCTGCTGTGCCGTCTTTGAGATTAAAGTGGAATGAATAGGGCGAAAGATCGGTAGGTGTTTAGTATTATTATTAATCATCTATACCCAAACAAGCAAACGAACATTTGATATAAGTTTAATCGGTTCATTCTCGTATAACTTCATAAGCCGTTCCTACTAGGTACTCAGTTCGCGCACTTCTCAGCGCCAGTCAACAGGTAGACTAGTAGGCACATAGGTTCAAGGGAAGAAAAAAAATGATCGAATGCAAGGGCGCAGTGTCCAGAGCGAGAAGAACGGTATGCTCCGAGCTTCAACGGTTACGGTACAATTAGGGAGTCAAAGGCCGATGGCAAACGCCGGTCTCAACGGTGGTCGAGGAAGCCAAACTCTCTAGTGCGACCACGGTACCGCTCGTGATAATAAGTTAACAAACCTTTCCCTGTCACTGTCGAAAGTTGCTTTAACCAAACAACATCACATTCCTGGTAACACTAGTGTTTTCACAGAAACATAATTACTCCATCCTATATCGGTCGTCTGACTAGCACTAGACTTGTTGAGGCAAACTATCACCCAGCTCGATTCAGCTCCCGTCTCGCCGAGATAGTATGCTCTTAGCTTGTGCATAGTAGCCATTAGGTAGCACTCGGTGTCCAGTCTTGAGTTTGGAACAAGAGAATGAATATCAAGTTTTACTTTCCCCCTTGTGCGTGGAGAGAGACTGATTCCTACCCTTCCGTGTAAAATGGAATAGAATACAACAATTCAAGAAAAGTTACAGTTAATCCGGAGAAGGTTGGCTAATATAGCTGTGATGTTGCGGGTAAGAATGCAGCGCAAGGTTCACAATTCGTGACTAATTATGTGAACATGTCTATCTAGCTCACTTTCGCGGTGGATTCGATTCATTAACCACCAAGAGTAATCAATTCACATAGTATTTCTAAGGTAACATTATGTAAATAGAGCTGGGAGACTGGATCTGCTAGTTGGAGGGTCCTGAACTCGCTGCGCAAGGATATCGTGTGATGTTGGTGGACCGAATGCAAGCGTAATCACCTCACAGATGCATCCGCCTCTCTCATACAATGTGCGTGACCACGAAGGATTTGATGAGTGATGTTTGTGAATATTGCCAGAACGGATGATCTGATGAACGAAACTCGTGTCTCTTCGGATAAGCGCTTAGTAACCCCGATCACCTAGAACTTTAGGTTACAGTACGTGGATTATAAGTATTTCAGCCTCCTTATTACAGACCTTATAGCCTTTTTATTAAGCGTGGATTGTGTCGATGATTCCAACCGGTTGACATAATCTGAGGAGTTCTTGGTGGCCATGCGCTGGAGGGAGGGAGAGAGCACTAATCATTTTCCTGATGGAAAAGCTGTGGTGGTCAAATACTTGTCCTCTAGATAAATCAGCTGAAGTGTATTTAAGCTTTTTTTACCTAATCAACGTATGAATCATTTGTCCTACAGACTCTAATCGAAGTGAAATGAATACCTTTTATATATTCTATACCTCTATATATAAAAATGGTCCTCGTTTGGCTCGCAGATTCCATCTTCAACCGCACCGAAACCAAGATGATGTACTTGTCTCCCTTCCTCCGTAGCTATGCTCTTAGCCAGACTACGGGGAAGTGCCATTGCACCCCAACGCAGCTTTCTTGGAGATAGTTTGAGGGGTCGTCCCTTCTCAAGTTCAGCCTCTTTTCTTACATGAAGAGGCGTATTCTCTCGTTCTTCCGCACGTACAGCATCTACAAGTATTAGTTATTGTTATGTGTAAGCAAGAGGAAGGCTTCTCTACTCACTAGGCGCTTTTTGCCTAGTTTCTAGATCGCTTGGGTGGCATGCCGCAGATATTACCAGAGAGTTACAGCCACCAGCTACCATTTTGTATTTCAGCTTCTTGACTCCGATAAGTACCGGGGGGCAAACGATGAATATGAAGCTCGCGATGAATAAAACGAGGAGAAAAAAGGGTGAGTATCCAATCGCAATGAAGGATGATTCGGATAACCCAAACTTTTCAAGGAACTCAGGAGCCTGTGTAGCGCCATTCTGCACGTAACCTATTTCAATTAGCTTACCTATCGACCTTCTAGCTGCCTGTACTCACCGCCGTCAATTATGTAGAGAAATACTGCATTCGACACAACCCAGTGTAAAATAATACTGATTGTGATCATAGGTATGCTGTACCTATAGGGAAGTTGTAAGCGATAGCTTGAAACCTGCTCGCCAACGGGGTAGGAAACTCGAAGAGGTTGGAAATCCGAACCGAACGAGTTCCATTCCTTCTCAACTTGGAGATGCGTAATGAGTGCGTTATACACAATGTAGCATAGAGAGAAAATCAGCTGTGGTGTATTGGCAAGTAGAAGAGCACCAAAATAGTCAAGCTGGAGATCGAACGCAAAAATTGGGCCTGTATGGCCAAAAGAAATAGAGCTGTATCGGAGTTAAGATGAGTTTCGTTCTTTACTTAACTTGCTAATAAAACTGGAATACGGGGAAACACTAACTAATTATTTTGGGTAATCACCGACGATAACCCAAAGCCTGCGGCCAGGAGAAGAAAAGCGGGAGTAATAATTGCATACGTGCGGGCCCAAGCCAAGTCGGCGATGACTGATGCAAGGCGGCGTTTCTTTCTGGGCCATTTGCGCATTCGTATCATACGAGATAGTAGAGTACAGTTTATAGGCGCCAACCCCTCACCTCGCCTATACTATAGGTAGTTAGCAACGGCAAGGTTCGAGGTTTTGAGCGAGACCAACTTCAAGTTGTTTGGTGTCTGTAATATCTAGAGTACAAACCCCCCGAGTTTGTGGATCAGGATTCGAAAGAAACGACTCAATTGCATCTCCGGGAGTGACGAGCGAAGCGGTTGGAAGTTTTCCAATTACTATGGAGGCTAGGATGACCTTTATGAATACGCTCACCACGACAACAAGGAGCAACGCGTTAGAAACACCAACTCTGCAGGTTGACTGAATTGGTTGAGCTAAGCAGTAGCGGATGCGAAGCTTATCGAACTTATGGTTGAACTCAAAACTTGGATCTAGCGTAACATCTGTCCCTATTCCATTGAAAGGGGTTAGAAACCAGGGTTCCTGCGGTGATGGAACATGATCGGGGCTGAAACCGTAGTAACGAGAAGGCTCGTTGTGATCAGGAAAGTTGAGGTTCGAACCGAGGGCTCCAAGGCATGTGTTTGAGCAAGTATCGCCCCGCCCCGAGCCGGATAGGTCACGTTGAGTATGGCATTGCGCTGAGAACCATAAAGAGTTAATTCCCTCCGGGGGGATATATGTGTCCCAGTAAGCCGACAGGTTGCTAGGGGGTTGAAAACCAAATACTTCCGATCTAGTCCATCCTGCGGAACTGGAAGCGCCAGTTTCGACGATGACGACTACATCACCGTATGTTGTTCTGGGACTGCATGAAATGTACTGGGCTTGGCAAGCCTTTACATCCAAGATGTCCCAGCCATGAAATTTTGTTGCGGCCGAAGACAGGTTTTGAGAATCGCCGGGTGTAAAATACCAGGAGTCAAGAAGATCAGGATCTCCGTACGCTCCTCGAACGTCGTCGCTATGTGGGCTCAAGTAATTATACGGCATTGGAGATCCAGAAGGCGAAAGGCTAGCCCCAAGCTCCAAATAGGGTGCTCCTTGTGTATAGGCCTCCGCAGCGATAGTTAGATGCCAGCTGGAGCCTAAATTTTCCGTTCGAAAGATTGCACTGTTGAAGAATAGATGTATGGGAATAGAACTAAAAAAGAAAATAAACCAGCTAATCATCTTAAACCGTGACATATGCCATAGGTTTTTGACCGATGGGACTCCGATATCGAGCGATCGAAGCTGTGCGTGAGCTCGATCGATCTCTTCGCGAGAGGGTGCGCTAAGGACCTGCATAAAAAAGTTCGAAGATGCGACAATTGCACCGGAAAGTATGTTGACTAATAAGTGAAGGAGTAAGCTCACAGTCGGCGAGGTGGTGCAAGATCCCTCAAAAAGGTTGGTTGGCAAATTCAAAGAGAATTTCTCTTGAAAAATAATGATCGAGAAGCATATGAACAATATCAATGCGCAGATGTATGCCACGCTCACGTTGATTGCCCCCGACCGTCGCCATCCTTTCCGGGAGAATACCTGAGGCAGGTTGATAGCGTTCTGAATAACACGGGCGTTTGAATTAGAACTAATAGAACTAGACTGGATATTGAAGAGGGTAAAAAATCATGATAGTTAATATAACATGCCCGGGCCTATCTGGCAGTTGGAATACTCAGCATCCGCCATGGCACGGGTAGACCTGTCTTATCTACACTGCGCTGCGTTTTTGAACAGGGTCGACTGAGCGGGGTGGAGATGGCTAGTAGACAAAGACTAGAGCACTACTCGTAGCCCTTTAAAGCCTAGCTAATCCTTTGCCGTCGTATAAATTAGTTACATGCTCTCTCGGAAATCTTAGTATAGCCTGGTGTTACACTCAATCTGGGTAAGGGGAGTGTAACATTGAGTGGTATTTTGGGCTATGTTGTGGCTCAGTGGTCCCGTCTTGGTGTCACAAAGCGCGATCCGTCATCAAATCCTGGCCTTGGCACTTACTGCCCTCGAATTCGGCGAATTCATAGGTCAATTGGTGAATGAGACCGCTAAACTTGGTAGTGCACCTGTATTTCTCCCGACAATAGCATCAACTGCGTAGCAAGAACTTATTTTGAAATCCGTTCCCCCTATGCACAGGGGACCTGATATGGGTGCACCACCACGCACCGCCGCCACCTTTGGTACCTGAAAGTCCATCTTAGGGAGAAAGGTCAGCAGGTTTCATGGTTTGTTCTCGCGGAGACGTAGAGATTGATTTATTGGAAGGAATTAACCAGTGCTTTTACTAAAAGCGATCAGATAATAATGTATTCAAATAATTTAAAGTTTAAGTTTTAAGCTGTATAATAATATAAAAAACAAACTTATATATATTAAAAATTACTTAGTTTACAGTTTTATTAACTTTATTTTTTTATAACATATTTTTTAATTTAGCAATAAAAATTATAAAGCTATATAAAAAAAAACATTGTAATAGTTATTATTATAATTTTTAATTATAATAAAAACTTTTATAGCAATATAATATTATATAGTTAAATAAATAATAAAATTAAAGGTATTTTTATATTTATAAATTATAATATAACAATTATTTTTAAAAAAACAGTTAAATAAACTAATTAAAAATTAAGTAATAAGTTATAAACTATAACAATTATATTAAGTTAAAAATAACTTGTTTAAAAAAAAAATTATTATTAAAAATTATAGCTAAAATTAAGTTTAAGCTAAATATATAATTTAGCTTTTTTATATAACGCATCCCACAAGCTAGTTTTGCACACAAGCAAGTTTTGTATTTTCTTGGCGTACCTTATAGGCCAATTTATCTGCAGGATGTTACGGTTAGGTTATTTACAGAAGGCTTGGCTTTGTAATAGAATATTTTATTCGTATTAAATTTACGTATAAAAAAGAAAAAAGAACACTAAGAGAAATGTGTATATATATCATAATTTAGGTGCACTATTAACCAAACCACCAATCAGAGTATGCTCTCTTTAATTCTGTCTGCCCATATCACTATGATTTATCCAAGTGTGCTCCGCACACTATTTTTTACTTTTACAAGCTTTAGTCTTGTATAAGACCTACTATACAGAATATACATTATATTGTACCTGACCTCAAGAGACTTCCCAAACGTGACAATATAGGCCACACACACCAGTATATATATAGTACAGCTAAGATCCAGTTGTAAAACTGTGCTGTAAACAGCACAGCCATTTAACTGTTACTACCTCCCCTTTAAAAATAAAAAAATTAACTTGTCTATAAGTTAAACAGCAAAACTTTAGCGATTGCTTTTTAGTTAAAAAAAAAATAACTTTAAGTATTTATTTATATAATTATAGTTTAAGCTTTTGTTTTATTGCGCTATTATATAAGTTTTTTTATATATTGCTTGTTATTAATTTTTTTTTTAACTTATTTTATATATAACTTTATTGTTTACGCATTTTTACGCTTTATACTTTGTAGCTTTTATGTTTGCGCTTTATTATTGTTTGCATATGCTTTTTTAAACTTATTATTTTTTGCAGCATTTAGCTATAAGTTTAATTGTATTAACAGTTTTAAATCTTTTAAATTTATATTATAAAACTTTTTTAGCAATTTTGTACTGTTTTTAAAGTTTTTAGCTAAATATTATTTATTATTAACTTTTTAGCTTTTTTAATTTATTTAATATTATAGCTTGTTATAATATAGTTTAAAAGTTTTAACTTTTTTTATTACAAATTTTTTTTTGTTTTTTTAGTTTTATAATTTTATTATTAAAGTTTTTTGTTTTTTGTTTTAAAAACAAGTTATTAAAATATTTATATAATTAGTTTATATAATAATAATTAAAAGCTTTTTATAAAAACAAAACTTTTAAAAAAAAAAAAAATTTTTATGCTTTTAAATTTTATACTTTTACTAAATTATAAAATAATTTAACTTGTTTAATAATTTGTTAGTTTTTTATAATTAACGTTTTTTTAAAATAAAAATATAATTTTTTATGTTAAAATTAAGTTTATATTATATATAGTTTATTTATTAAATTATTTAGTTTTATGTTTAAATTAAATATGTTTTAACAGTGTTTATAAAGTTAGCAATTTTTTTAACTTTGTTTTACATATATTTTTATAACTTTTTTTTTTATTTAAAAAACTTTTTAGTTTAGCTTTTAATGTTTTATTTTTTTAATTAAAATAAAATAAAATAAAAAAGCTTATATATAGTTATAATTATTAATTAAAATATTTATTTATAATTTTTGCTTATTTAACTATTTTATAATAATTAACAAAAACTAATTTATAAATAACTTTTATTAACTTATATAGTTTGTTTATAAAAGCAAATATAAATTAAAGTTTATAGTTTAAAATTATAGTTATAAAAACGTTAAACATGCAAAATAAGCTTTTATAATATATTTTTATAACGTTTTTTAATATAGTTTACATAGTATATAAAATAGTTTATGCTTTTTTATTTAGTTTATTTATTATAATAAGCATATTGCTATATTTATATTTATTTTTTAGCATTTTTTTAAAGTTTATTATTAAATATTGTTATACGTAATTAAGTATTAACAATAAGCGTAGCTTTTTTAAAGTTTTATTTTTAAGCACTTTTATAAGCTAACAGCTTAAATAGTTTAATATATATATATTATAATTGTTAGCTAGCTTAAGCTATTAATATTGTTATAAAATTAAACTGCAAATTTTTTTTTTGCTTAAATAAGCAGTTAGCATACAGTTATACACTTTTTTAATTAGTTTTAACCCATAACACAAGCTAGTTTCGCACACAAGCAAGTTTCGCACTTTTTTTGGAGTACCCTGTAAGCCAATTTTCTATACAAAAGTACTTACACCACTTTTTAATAACTTTGCGAAAAAGGGT
>MU377151.1:0-78400 GCA_022495195.1 Xylaria digitata
CTTATTTTAGCGTATTGCTTAATAACTTAATAAATAAAATAGCTATAAATAAAAGGAATATATTATTGAATTCCTTTTGTAATTAGGAATCTAACAATATAATTTATTTTATTATAGGAGTAAAACTTGTAAAGTTATTAAATAGTCACGTGATAAAGCATAAACGATTTTTATATGGGTTCTAAGGGTGGCCCATTCAATTGGGTGGCCAAGTTAATTGGGGGATACGTTATAGCTTTTTAACAAAGCTTTATTATTATAATATATAAAAGTAAAATATTTTTAATAATAGTAATATTATAAATATTTTTAAACAATATAGTTTATACTAAATAAATATTTTATAAAGCTTTTTTTAAATTTATAATAAGCTTAAATAAGTTTATTATTTTTTTTTTTTTTAAATAAGCTTTAATAACTTTGTTTAGCTAATTATTTGTTTATTTAATAAAATCTTTAATAAGTTTTTTAATAGCAGCGTTAATAAAAGCTTTATATTTGTCAAAAGACACTGCCCAAACAAATGCCGGATTGATCTAGTACTGCAGTATATAAAGTATATACCAACACCTCCCTACGCTTAAGCGTTCATTGTTATACTTTTCGTCTAGTTGCAGTTATTCTGTACTATACACGTACATACATGCCCAAATGCCGTAGTTGTTTCCCCACATACAGGTAGGCGCCCCTTCGGCGATTTGAACAAGTAAACTCGCGCAAAGTGCTCATTATAGCATACTCATAACCTTCTACTGCGCTAAATACCCAAACGCTAGCTACCATATAAAACTAATCACTATAATATTAGTAAAACAATACTGTATTCTCTAATCTGCGTAGCTAACTATAAAAAAAAAGTAGTAAGTTCGGGAAATAAAAGTATTTTGCCTACCAAAGGTGGGTGTGCGCAATACGGAACCCACCCCAACCCTAGCAACCAGTTCCCATTGTAGGCTGCACCCACAATAGGTCAATAGTCCTAGTCTCTATAGGCTATACAGTGCCATTCATCTACATAATGGCCATTGCCAACAATATTTATACTTATGCTTAAATTAAAACATTTTTTAAAAAGTTATATTAAGCTTTTTAAAGTTATTATATTATTAATTAATAGTTTGTTTAGCTTTTATATAAGTTAATTAATAATTAAAATGTATTATTTTTTGTATTTATTTAGCAAGCTTAATAACTTTAGTTTAATAAAAGTTATAATGCTTATAAAAAGTATTATAATATTGTTAAGCTATTAAAAATTAAGTTTTAGCTGCTATTATAAAATTTGCAAAAATAATTATAATATGCTTAATGTTTAATAAAAAAAGTAAAAAATTAACAATTTTTAGCAAACTTGGTTTTATAAGCTATAAAGCTTAGTTTTTTTTAAAAACTATATATTTTTATAAGTTTTTATTGTGCGCACTATTTATAAAATCTTTTTTTTATAAATAAAAGTTGTTAAAAAAGTTAAAAATAATTAAATTTAATTTTAATATTATAATAATTTTGCTGTTTTATTATTAAAAGCTTAGTTTTCTAATAAAAATAAAAATAATAAAATTTTTAATTGTTAAATTTTAATATATTACAATTATACTACATGTTATTATATAGCTTTATTTTTTATTTTAGCTTAAATTTATAATAGTTTATATGTACGCTAAAATTAGCTTTAATGCTTAGTTATTAGTGCAACTAGTAGCTTAAATAATGGTGATCTCCTTATTTATGCCTTATAGGCTTGCATTTCCCACTTTATTACTTAGTATAATCCAACAAAACTACCCTATAGTGCCAATAAGTGTAAGTGGCCCGCAGCCCGCCCGGCCCGTGGCTAGTGAGGTTATCTTATATTGATAAGGGGGAAGGGGAGAAAAAAACCAAATGAAATAGCATCTCTAACATAAACAGGTATTTCAGAAATCCTCCTTTACTACATTATAGTGGGTGTATTGGGGTGTGTTGTTGGAGAGCTTTCTTCAGACTACTATTTCGACCTGATTCAGTTCTGAATAGAGTCCTACAGCCTATCTTCGTGTGTTCTAGGTTCGAGAGCTATACTGGGACAGGCCAAGGCTAGTGTTTGCGTCGTTCCCGAGAATAGTGAATGGAAGGGCGAGTGCAATGGTGGAAAACGAGAAATTTCGAAGAATGAATATTGAAGCCAGGCTAAAGGAACCAATTCCTTGATTTTAGTACTCAAAATCACACACAGACTGGGGGAATATGTAGAGCTGTTGGTTATAATGGGGCCGGCAAACTCCCGAAACCGGATATATTTAACTACCTTTCAAGGCTATGGTTTTAGCGGTGTCACAGGTCATTTTCCGTTCGTAATTCTAGTACTAAGTTATGACGATCGCTCGAGAATGGCAGTTCTATCCACGCTAATGGTCTCTGTTGAGTTGGTTTATAATATATCGTAGGCCAAGAGTCCCCAGTCCCTTTAAGGTTCCGTGATGAGAGAGTGTAGTCTGGTTATCGTGATAAAAGTTTTCGACTTTGGAGACGAACTGGCGACATTGGTACAAGGAAATAAAATTTATTAGAAGTTGTTGGCAATGGCCATTATGTAGATGAATGGCACTGTATAGCCTATAGAGACTAGGACCATTGACCCATTGTGGGCGCAGCCCACAATGGGAACTGGTTGCTAGGGTTGGGGTGGGTCCCGTACTGCGCACACCCACCTTTGGTGGGCAAAATACTTTTATTTCCCGAACCTACTACTTTCTTCCCATAGTCAGCTACGCAGATCAGAGAATACAGTATTGTTCCACCAATATTACAGTGATCAGTTTCACAGAAGTCTACATTAATTCCCGTATAATATGCTATCGGATACACTGCCTTACCTACCTAGGTACTTATTTAGTGTACCTGCCATAACTAAGACCATCACTTAACTCAAACTTTCCGACACCGGACGGGAATGTATGTAGTGATCGTACTCTTTGTATACCTGCCTTAAACCTAAGCCTTCGGAGCCCCGCGGCTTAGTCTTAATAAAGATTGATATATCCCACCAAGTAATTACCCACATGTTGCTATAGAAAGTAGTCTTCGGTTTTTCGGGTCTCTTAAAAGAGATAGGCTAACGGATCAGGTAACAGAGGCCTCGAGGAATTGCTAAGCAAGCTATCTACGGGATGGGAATCTAATCAGCGGATCTAAGGATACACGAATGTAATGTTTTTCTGATTATATATTAGAATTAGGTTGTAGTTACTACTCAAGATTTCTTTTACTGAGTGGCATTTGTACTAGGATAGAGAATACGGCTTTTACAAGTACCAAAAAGTAACAAAGCATTGTTGGTGCCGTACCTATCCTTCTTGTACCCTATACATCCCTCTTCATTGCTAGCTAGTTGGTGTACTAAGTGTACATATATTTCTTACATGTACTCGGTACATCTATTACCAATACCGGCTACATATAATTGCCATTCATAATTGTAGCAGCTAATTACAGAATCCCAGATCCATGTGGATCTCGACATACATGTTCTTGTGGAATAACCTGCTCTATGTAGAGTACGTTGCTACAATAATCTGCTTCCTGCGTCAAAATAATACATCTATGTTTTGTTTTACTGTTCTATTAGTTTCAAAATAGAGAAGAAATTTTGTACATAGTGGGAATATCCAGCTGAGACGCTGTAATGGCCCTTTGTACTATTATTTATATCATCATATAGGCTGACGGCAGGTAATGAATCGTGGGCATAAAACATTGTAGCGTTACTTGAGCTCAGGAATAGTCAACAACTCACCCAGTTACAATATTTTTTGTGATTATCCGTAAAACAGCGGAGACTATGGCTGCCTAGGTGGTGAGTGAAGCTCCGCTTATTTGTTGTTGTGCTCTGATTCACAAACTTTCACTCTAGCTTGACTGATACAAATCATTCCTTCTACTTGTCTTTAGGTGCCATCTTCATCCTTCTTTTGTCGCCCTTCTTTTCTCCAACGTTCACAAAAATTCATAAGAAACACAAGATATCACCTCCAAAATGAACTCCAACACAGACGCCAATATGAATCCCAATCTCGCTCCGGCTCAGGCTCCCGGTCCCGGTCCCGGCTCCGGCTCCGGCACTGTCCCTGTCGCGATCTCCGGTATTCTCTCCGGTGCTCTTCCTGGAACAGTCTCCGGCAATATCTCCGGCTTTGTGTCCGGCCCCGCCTCCGGCACTGCTTCCGGCCGTATCTCTATCACTATCTCCGGCGTCGTCACTGGAACCGTCTACAGTGCCGTCCCTGGAACCGCCTACAGTACCATCACCGGCACTTCCTCTGAAGCCGCCGTCAACGTCTCTGTCACAGTATCCGGCGTTCTTGATGGCGTAGTCGGTGGAATTTTCCGTGGTACTGTCTCAGGCACCATCCCTGATGTTGTCTCTGGTCTGGTCTGTGTTACTATCTCCGGCGCTATCTCTGGTATTGTTCCGGCTGCCTCTAACGTTATTCCCGCCGCCTCCGGCGTGTCTCGCAGTACTCGCAGTGCCGGCCCCGCTCCGGAGCCTACTGGTAAGACTGTCAAAGCTTCCACCACCTCATACTAGCCCTCCACCCCATACTACGTGGGATGGACATGTTATCAAACAATACCTCATGTTTTGCTATATTCCCTCAATATCCCCTAACTTCCAAACCTTCCCTGTGCTTCGGCGGAATGACCAAATTTCGCTGGGCCCATTGACGGATAGAGCCGATTTCGTTCATTTTTACCTTAACTCCCTTCTTGTTTCCTTTTGTTTTCTAATATCTCTCACACTACATGGCAAGGTATACATACTGACCCAAAGCTATATTAGCCGACTCCATCGATGGCGCCGAGAAACGTGTCAAGTGCCGTCACGAAGGCTGCAATTTTGAGACTAAGAATGAACAACAACTCATGGAGCATTGCAAGAATCGTCACTTAGGACTTACATGCCATTGGCCTGAAACTCTCACCACAAATTGCGGCCACACCACAGCTACGGAATCTGAGCTCGAAACTCATTTCAACACAGTCCATATCGCCAGAAACCGTATCAAGATCGGTTCTAAACACAAATGCTCTTTCCCCCTGGTCAAGTTTAACGACAAGACTGATGAGGCCTATCTGAACCCTTGTGGCAGGCCTTTCCCCACGCGCGGCAGCGCAGACCGCCACGCCCGAGAACACCAATTTCGGCTTTCGGAATCGAGCGAGTAAGTGTTATTCAGTAGTTTAGTAAACACCTTGTTGAGAAACAGTTTAATTAACATGGGTACAGCAACTAATCGGATGGCACTGGAAGTTAATCTCAAGATCTCCGCAAACCAAGTAGGCATTGGCAGAGAATCAAGATTAAGTTTAGGGTCTTTTATTGTTGCTGAAACAGGTTTTCTCGGTGTCGAGAAGTGCCATATTAGATGATGATAAGCATCACCTACGCATACAGTGAGGTGAGGGCTTCAGATGGTTTACAGACGCGGGGGATCTGTGGAGATCAGTAGAAGTCGATTTGTATTGGTTCCAGGCTCCGTATCCAATAAACCAACCTTGACCGGCTAGATTACTACTTAGCTACTGGTGACCTTCTTGCATAAGAAATGCATGTAGACTGCTCCATGTAATAGCACGTGCTGCGAAGCTAAAACAGACTCGGTTTCCGATTTCCTCATCGATCGCTCAGTTCCCTCTACCCCGCCTCCTCATTTGAAGATGCTAACACTTAACCAAAACACCAAAGCCATATTCCGAATACTGTTTTTGATCTCTGGACATCGTGATGACGATTCTCGATACAATGGGCCTGATGGCAAAATATATTGCTATTCTCAGCCTACTCTATGTAAGTTTCTATGCCAATAAAGTTGCTTATATTTTGATTGTGAGTTAAAGGTCTCATTCGTGGTCACGTATCGCATTTTCTTGCATCCGCTGAGGAATTATCCCGGTCCATTGTTGGCCAAGGTCTCTGACATCTATGCCGGCTATTTTGCCGTCAAGATGTCTCTCCATCTCACGACATATTCAGACTTGAAACATTACGGTGGGTAGTCGATGGGATAATATCTTGCTTTAATGTTCATGATATTCAGGCACTGTAATAAGACACGGCCCCAACAAACTGATCTTCAACTCGGCTGCAGCTTCGCAAGGTAAAATTTCCCTACGAGGCATAAACAACCCTAAGGCTAATCATACAGATATCTACAATACCGAGAAAACCAACAAGTCGCGTGTATATCTACTCACCGTTGCGTCGGGTAAACCTAGTATTTTTAGCATGCTTGACAAACGTCAACATAGAATCAGGCGAAAAATCATGGGACAAGCCGTGAATGATAAGGCTGTGCGTGCTTTCGAACCAACTATGACGGAGCAGATCGAAATATTCATACAACAATTGTGGTCATCATCCCGAGTTTCCGACCCCGTTAATGTGACGGAGCGCTGCAAGTGGCTTGGCATGGATATTGTTGGGCATCTTGCCTTCGGCTATGCACTGAATCTACAAACAGATCCGACGAACCGCTATATGACACCGGGACTTGCTGTTAGCACATACCAATTCAACTGCTTCATGCAATGTCCGTTATTAAAAACACTGCGCCTCCATCATCTCATTGGAATTACGGGCACCAAGGAGCGATTAAAATATGCAAAAACCCTTCACTACATAATCAGAAACCGTCTATCCGAGCCCACGCATGCGCACAATGATCTCTACTCATTTGTTGCCGATCACCTCGATAACGCGTCAGGTGGAATTCAAACCAGTGAACTGTGGTCGGAAGCAGTATTCTTCTTCCCAGCAGGTATGTGTCATATGTGAATATTAGGTCCTGCCATGCTCACAACGAAAGTGCATATATACTAAGCATTAAGATTAATAGCGGGCGATACCACGACAACTGCCATCAGTGCGCTATTCTTTTACCTATCGCGAAATCCCATAGCCTACAAAAAGCTAGCCACGGAGATTCGGAGCACATTCAGGCATTACGAGGACATCCGAGGTGGCCAGCAACTCACAGGCTGCCGATATCTGCGTGCCTGTATCGACGAAGCCCTGCGTATGTCACCCCCTGCGTCAGGTACCCTGTGGCGAGAGCCGTACAATGATGGCGAGCCTATCGTTATCGACGGGCACGTCATCCCGCCTGGTACACAAGTCGGCGTCAGCGCATATTCCCTCCATCATAACGAAACGTATTTCGCAAAGCCGTTCGAATATGATCCAGATCGCTGGCTAATTGAAGACGAGGCGGCTCTAAGCCTCATGCATTCTGCATTCACCCCCTTCTCTCTTGGCGCAAGGGGCTGCGCGGGGAAATCTATGGCATATCTAGAGACCGGCCTCGTGATAGCGAAGACAATCTGGCTCTTCGATTTTGAAATCGCCCCCGGAAAGCTAGGGACACTCGGCGAAGGTGTTCCTGGAAAAGGTGGCGAGAGAGGACGGCCGAATGAATTCCAACTGTATGATACCTTTGGTTCCAGGCACGATGGACCTAACTTGATCTTTCGTCTCCGTGTCGATCAGCCGAGTAGCAACTCCCGGGAATGAGCGTCGCAAGCAAGCGACGACCTTTTTTATCAGCATATAGGACAATATTGCTTGACGTAAGCTCTATCTATTTCAGTCAAAATGTGACACGTCAAATATAACTACGTAAATTTTGTTATGAAAACTCGCTTGTCTAAGCTTAAGATACTATCTTTAATCGCCTTGAATCGAATTGCAATCACCTTAAACGGTTGAGGCTTCACTCATGTACGTGTATCTTCTATGCTAGGCTAGGCTGGCTCTATTTTACCCTACTGAAAGCCACAATAGTCTAGCGTATTGATGTTGGAGGTCGGATAGTGGTAATTGACAGGGCATTTTATCGCATTCCACTGAGTCTTATCGCCTTCGTACTGCCACTTGAAAACTGTGACGTCATAAAGGTCAGGTGACCGCAGGTTACCTCGAGATCTATTACTCCTACAATATCAAATACCCATCCCATTCGCTTCAATACATCTTACATTACCACCAAACCTTCTACTCCTTCTACTTAGCTAGTAGGGCGTATCGTAGCCTATAATGTAAGCACCATCAATGATTTCACCATGAAGTACAAGAGAGGTGAACATAAGATAAAATTATCGTGGTATGTTAGGTATTTGGCATCAGTCCTATGGTTTAGTGTAAAAATTTGGTAGGTCGGTCACATGACCACACTGTATCTTCCAGCTTCCACCTTGACTTCTTCTACAAGCGATTTCCTGAGATATAAACTAATTTTACGCTCCTATCTAGCACATACGACTATAGGATCTGGAAAACGCGGGGTCTGTAGGAAGGTACGGATGGGGTGGATATATACCCCTCTCAGTGGTTACCTTGTCAATTAGACCATACCCTCTACAACATCAATAGCTATTCCCATTGCCCAGCAGGTCCCGTCCGCTCCCCCATAGCTAAGCCAGATCATAGGGGGGTGTATCCTCAATTGTTGCCTGCCCCACTGCCTGGCAGTGCCAAGCAGCTGGCGCAGCCGCCACACATTCTGTATTTAGTTTATCTCCGAAGGCCAAGGTTCTAGACACTCGCACTTATCAAATTGCTCACGACTTAAGGTTGGCCGTCTTCGGAGCTGAACATCAGAAAAACCTTGACAGCATCTTTGCCGACTTTGTGCCAGACACCAAGTTGCTTTGCTTTCCCGTATACCTCTTGCATCTAACCGTTGGGTCTATCTCTCGCACTTACCTCTTCAGGTCACCTCTTGACTTCAAGAAATCATTACAATGGCGCCGGAACGTGTTTGTCTGTGAGTCATTCCGACGCTGGTGTAATAACGCTGGTGTAAGATACAGCTTAACTGACGACTGACCTAATTCAGTGCCTACTCAGGTGGTAAGTTGAACACGCTTAAGAGAAGATCACAAATTCATACTCATGGACATAATAGGCCTTGACACAAGCACAATTCTCCGATACCTGTCGTTGCAAGGCTATGAGGTTGGTATGTATCAAAACCTGCTGTGCCGGTTGTGACCCGGTGTTGGTAGAAATATCTTTTGTCTTCCAGGGCTAACTGTTGTTACAGTATGTGAACCTTTGATCCGGATACCTACCTGGCCATCTGTAGTTCTAGAAAATTAAGGAACTGGACTAACTTACGGCAGGTGTGTTTTCTTGCCAACTGCGGTCAGGAGGAGGACTTCGAGGCTGTGAAGTCCAAGGCCCTTAAGCTCGGGGCTGAGCGCATGATCATCCAGGATGTCCAACAGGAGCTTATTGACGAGCTGGTCTGGCCTGCCATTCAATGTGCGTCCGCCCGCTCTGCGTCTTGGAGTGAGTTCTACGAGCCTGCTGACACTTGACATCCGTAGGCAACGCAATCTATGAGGACCGATGTAAGATACTCGGCTTGGCCGCTTATCGACATCCCAGCTAACATCGAGATGACCTGCTCGGGACGAGTCTTGCCCGTCCAGTGATCGCCAGGGCTATGGTCAAAGTCGCCAAGGAGTACAACTGCACGATCCTGAGCCACGGATGTAAGCGGCCTCCCGGCTGGGTCACAGCCTGCTTGTTGTATCGACAATTTGCTAACACAGGTGTCCTATCTCTTCAGGCACCGGCAAGGGTGTAAGTAGTGCCTTCACAAAAGAACCGCTGGTCTTGCCTATAGCATAGTGGAATTTTCGAGGTCGAAAACGACTTCTTCGTTGTCCCGGGCAGTAGCCTGGCCATCTCTCTTGCAAACGCAACAAACGCCCGCGCTGTCGACTTCAACAGTTTGCAACACTCGCCCACTGTCTTTCTTATACGCTGTATTCCAACCGAAGTCACCAGTACACTGGAAGACCTTTGCAAATAGCCTTTTAAACAACTTAACGCCGTTTATATAGCCGAAGGCAACGGTACGCTGTATAGAAGCTATATGAAGGTATAGAAAGGTTATATATGCAAAGGTATACAGCATACCTGAATTCGGCTATATAGACGGCGTTAGGTTGTTTAAGGGGCTATTTGCAAAGGTCAGCGTACCGGTAACTTCTGAGAGGTAGCCAGGCTACTGCCGGGGACAGATCTGTCTTTTCACGTTCCTGATGCTAACGTTTCCAGAACGACCAAGTACGCTTCGAGATGGCATGGAAGGCCTGTGATCCCACCCTGAAGGTTCTGGCTCCGTGGCGCATGCCAGAGTTCTACAACCGATTCGCGTTTGTGATCACTCACCCTCGCTTTCTCGCAGCCAAGCTGACGAGCGCACAGAGGACGTGCGGATCTACTCAAGTTCGCCGCCGAGCAAAATATCCCCGTCAGCTCCACGCCCAAGGCCCCCTGGTCCATGGACGACAACATCATCCACTGCAGCTATGAGGCTGGGGTAAGCCGCCTTACATCCACTTGATAAACTCTATCTTGCGTAGTGCTGACCCTGTCAGATCCTTGAGCAAACAGAACTGGAGCCCCCAAAGGATATGTGGAAGCGCACTGTTGGTAAGGCGCTTCTGCCCATTCCAACTAAGTCGAGTAGACGCTGACGTCCATCTGTAGATCCGATGAATGCTCCTGACGACCCGACACCCTTCACCGTCCATTTCGATCAAGGCGTTCCCGTCAAGCTTGAGGTCGGCGACAAGGTCGTCACCGGCTCGCTGGAGATTTTCAAGGAAGCAAATGAGATCGGCCGGGTCCATGGTGAGGCTTCAGGCTACGAAAGCTCTTGAGTGCCTGCTGACCAATTATTAGGAATCGGACGTGTCGACATTGTCGAGTCCAGGTTTATCGGTGAGTTCGCGCTCGTCAGGAAGTGTATTGCTGTCAGCTGTGTCACCCGCTAACGACTCTCAGGCCTGAAAAGTAGGGGCTGTTACGGTATGCAGCTAGATCTGGTTCAATGGCCGTACAATTTCTAACATCACGTCCATAGATACTCCAGGCCTAACGATTCTTCGACAGGCTCATCTGGATCTTGAAGGACTCGTCATGGACTCCAAGGTGCGCTCCATCCGCGACCGTCTTTCTCAAGACTGGTCAGCCGCTATCTACAACGGTCAGTCATCTCCGTCCACCCTCACGTCTTGTCGTCGAATTGAACATCCTAACTCTGCAACTAGGCATGTACTTCAGTCCTGAGCGGGAGTTTGTTGAGCATGCCATCAAGTTCTCACAACGTCAAGTCGAGGGCAAGGTAAATCTTGTCGCCTATAAAGGGTGCGCGTACGTCGTTGGGCGTTCCAGCGAGACCTCCAACCTCTACTCTGCCGATGAGAGCAGCATGGACACGCTAGACATGAATTGGACGCCCCAAGATACATCGGGCTTTATCGCTATACAATCTATCCGCATCGAGAAGTACGGTGCAAGGAAGATCAAGGACGGCGAGCCCCTTGCCCGTGTCTGAGTGCAGACTCGGCATGTCGGCCTTAGGAGGTTTTGGTACCTTTAGGTAGACGGCGAAAACTTACGGGGCTTAAGGCCCACACTATACAATAGTTCAGTTTCGCGCTTAGAGGAGAAACCCAAAATCTGGATGCTATTCTGATTGTCTTGCCGTACCATCTGCAGTTATTGTATTAACTAAAAGGGTAAAATAACTTTATTGCTTAATAGAATATATATATTTAATTAACTTTAGTTTGTATAATCTTTGGCGAGTTTTATTTGTTTTAATATAAAGTAAGCTAAATCTATTTCGATGTACTATTCCAGTGTGACAAGACTTTGTTTGGTACATTCAGTTTATCCCAATGTGGTTAAACTTTACGTACACTTTTAAGTGCAAGACAGCGGTTTTCATCTTTAATTACACCGGTTTAAAGCACCCAAACGATATAAGTCATATCTAGGTTCCGTCCATTGACTCCTTCACTATAGTTTATGGCAACATAGTCCACACCGTATAGAATACCCTCGTTCGGCCCGATAGAGGTTATCGATTCGCGACTGGACATTATTCCCTTGATAAACATTCGCTGTTACACAAGGGGTCTAATCTATCACTAACTGTATGAAGCTTATGTACAGAACACCTCCTTTGTTCCAGTCTGAGAGGTGTGGCACAACCCCCCATACCTCCCCCGACCCGGACCTAATCACCCCGAGATTATACATGTATGAGACCGACTCTTCTATTTTTCCTTGATGATCGATTGGATTATCTTCACAGCTTTATGGAAACACTCCTCGTAACTTCCGATTTTATGTGCGTCGCCGACAATGGAGAGTGCCACACTAACGCATCAAATTAGTAACCGTTCTCTCGACGGGGATGATCGGGGATGATAGGGGTACTTGGGGACTTACTAATTCTCTCGCACTCGGTTACTGATCCAGATACAATCACTGCCCATGACGTATCCTGCAGCGTCCACGAATTCACCTTCGTTGCGAACCTGGTACAGGTTTCCAGGGTACACCCTATTGAACACATCGTTGGTAAACACCGCCGGCAGCTTCGCATCCGCTCCGACGATCATTGCCAAGGAATCAGACCATTTCCAGTTCGCCAGTTCTTCTTCTGTGTAGTCGACTACTTCGGTGGTCTCCTTAGGAGGCGGAGCAAGCTTTGCCAGTACTCCTAGCAAAGCCTCTGTACGCCGCAAGAAGCCTGATCCATCTTGTGTTCGTTTCGTTGCAGCATCCCATTCCGTTGCCGCTGCAGTTAGCAATCGCCTCTTCTCGGCGATAGATAAACTGTCGTCAAGCGCCGCCTCGCAGAACTGCACGACGCTGCTTGAGACAGGCTGTCGTGGATCCGGCCGCCCACGATGGAAGTGCTGCACAGATATCGGCTCCCAAGCGGCAGGATTATATCCAAAATGCAACCGCGCTGCAAGCTGCAGCGTGAAGTCGAGGCAATTCTTCGATGAGAAGCCAGTACCAGCTGCGAGGCTTTGGCTGAGTCCAGTGGTCTTGATGTAGCGGTAGCCTCGGGTCAAGGTGATTTCTCGATATCGCTTGCGAACTCGTTGTGCATGCTCATCCACTGCGGCAAAGGTTTGGAGCGGGAAATACTCTGGCAAAGCTACTGGATGTTTAGGACTTGAGCTACCCGGCCGATGAGAGATGATGGCGTCATGAATAAACTCGGTCAAGCGCAAAGGAGTTGTTCCGTCAATCATGGTATGATCAGAGATATGTGCAGAGCGGCCATTCGCATAGACAACAAACTGCATCGTTTTGTCGAACCATCGGTTGAAGCCATCGCCGGCAATACCCTGCGCTATCCTTTCTTCGTTTGTGTCGGGTGCGCTCTCGTCTAGACAGACGACAAATGTTGCCTCTTCTACAGTCTTAAAATAGGCAGCATTAGCGTCGCTAATAGCAATGATCTTCTCTCGGTTCTGCAGGAACGTTAGTTGAAGGCGAGGGTATAGTCTGACCGTGATTCTAAACTCACCGAGGCCCAAATATCACGGAAGTCCGTCGTCAAAATGCTTATCCAGGAGCTCTCCCCCACGTCAGCATCGAGAACTGCTTGAAACATTCCCGTGAGTTGCTCTAGCGACACATCGCCATGCTCGTCTTGCAATGGTATCTTGAAGACATGCCCCTTGCGAAGGACGGCAACGTGCCTACTCTCGGGGTATGTTTTCATCTCATCACAATGCACGCGCGGCCGGCGAACCGCATTGAACATCCATATCCAATAGTATGAGCAGAGCGGCCGTGGGCCCAACCAGTCATTCCCGATCTCGTTTCTTTCCATTCCTAGCAGAAATTGGAAGGCGACGCCCGACAAAAGCGCAGCTCGTTCGGCTTGTGAATGGGGACTTGGGCTATCGTGATGCGTATGCATGAAGGCGTTCCATGGAGCAATGGGATGCCGGAAATGCAAGAAAACGCTGTTGGTTTTCGTGTCTGCTAGCCAACATTCGATATCTGGATCGTTCGCTCGCTCGATTAAAGCGGCATATATTTGTGCTCCGACGCTTCCAGGCATACGGAACTCGTCCAGCGCCTTAGCCAAGCTATCTCTTTCGGCATCGTTGCGTGCAAACACTGACACTGTTTGCCAGTAACAATCTAGGTAGTCCTCAAGCGAGAACATTGGGAGTTTCGGACGCGGTGTAGCAACGCAACATTTGAAATCTTCGAGACCAGGGGTTTTGGTTGTTAGGCTACTCACTCCGTTGACTCCATTCGTTCCGTTGACGCCGTTCGTTCCGTTGACCCCATTCGTTCCATTCACTCCATTCACGCCATTTGCACTATTAGCGTCTGCTTCATCAGCCTTCCTTTTAGGCTTGTCTTGAGCATTAACTATACGCGATCGGTCCGTGGTCATAGAGGCTAATGCAATAATGCTAGATGCGCCAGAGATCTCCGCCGTCTGAACAGGCGAGTCAAAGGTTCGCAAAAGCCAGTTCTTTAACTCGATAGAGACGAGGGAGTCGAATCCAATCTCAGACAAGGGCTGGTTCTGAGAGATCTCTTCCACACCACAACCCAAAAATGAAGCACATTTGGCGATGACGGCTTCCGTGATAAGGGCCCGAGCTTCTTCCACTGTCGAACAATCACCGATGCGCTGCGTGATGTCAACACTTCCTGTGTTGCCTTCTCCGCTCTCGTTTTGAGCGGCTGGGAGATGGCTGAAGATAGTGTTTTTCAATGAGCTGAGATCACCTGCGTCAGCGAGTCCTTGTCTTGAAATTCCCATGATCGCATGTGACAACTGATCTTGGCGGGCCTGAGGCCCCATTGCATACTCTGCGCCAAGTAAAAGCTCCGCCATTGTAATGGATATACTCTTCAGTCGATTGCTCTGTGCTTCGGAAGTTGCCGCGACGGCCCGGGAGCCTTCGACGGCACCTAGATTGAGAGCGACGTATGTTGTCTTATTGGAATTACCGACCTTGGCGTTGGCAAAGGCATCTTGGAAGGCATTTGCTGCCGCGTAGTTTGCCTGACTGCCATTTCCAATGATTGTTGCCGACGAAGAAAGCATGATGAAAAACTCGAGGATTGGGGATGCGAAAGCTTTGTCTAAGTTTATTGTACCGTACACCTTCGGGCCAAGGGGAGCTGTGAATTCATCTTGTGTCATTTGGGCAAAAGGGCGATCTCTCAGAACCATTCCACTGTGTATTATACCCCTGACGAGAAGCTGTTTCTTCTGGCAATATTCAGCGCAAAGGGAGACATCCGACTCTTTGGTGATGTCGCACCTCACGATGTGAATGGTGGAGCCAAACGAAGCGACACTGAGCTCTATCTCTTCCTTCAGCTCTGGCTCCGGTGAGCGACGAGAGAGAAGCACTATATGTTTTGCTCCACGTGATGCTAGGAGAACTGCGAGTCTTCTACCGATATCTCCTAGACCACCAGCAATGATGTATGTTGAATGCGTCGGCAGAACGAGAGGTGTTCTCTCTGGAAGAGTAGCGTTGACGACCGATTCCTCCGGGGACTCTAAGACGATTTTACCTGTATGCCTTCGAGCCGCAATCAGTCGGAACGCCTCTTCAAGTTTATTGATTGGGTAGGTATTGATTGGATTCATGGGACGAAGTTGACCCTTCCCGAATAGCTCGACAATGGTGCTAAGATGGGAATACACAACTTCAGGCCGACCCTGAGCGACTGCGACAAGGTCAACCGCAGCAAAGGTGACGCTTCGATCGAATGGATTAAGCCGAAGATGGTTGCCTTTGTAAATGTCTCCCTTCCCGATCTCACAAAATGTTCCCAATTTCGCGACACAGTCGAAAGCATCGGTAAGCATGTCGCCAGTTAAGGAGTTTAGCACTACATCGACGCCGCGCCCTTGAGTTAGACGAAGGATACCCTGCTTGAAATCTAACGTTCGGGATGAGAAGATGTGGCTCGCAGGAATACCGTACGTGTCCATCACCAGCTGCTTTTTCGACTTCGATCCGAGCGTCACGAAGATTTCACTTGCTCCTGCGTACTGAGCTAACTGAATCGCAGCTTGACCGACACCTCCTGAGGCCGCCGTGATAAGAACCGACTGCCCTTTCCTGAGGCGCGCGACTTCGAAGAGACAATGATACGCAGTCGAATAAACGCAGGGGATCGTAGCAGCGACGCTGAATGCCATCTCTTTTGGTATCTTATGGGCGAGGTTGCCGTTGAGGCGAGCGTTGCTGGCGAATGGCTTGGCGAAGAAGCCCATGACATGATCACCTACGACGTATCTATCCGTCATTTCTCGCCCAACTGCAGTGACGATACCACTCATCTCTCCGACCATGGTGACAGAAGGAGGCATTTGACCAAGAGATATGAAAACGTCCTTGAAATTGATACCGTGCGCTCGTGACGACACCTGAATTTCCCATGGCTCAAGATCCTGAGCCAGCTGGTCATCAGTAAAGCGGATGCTATTGAGAAGACCGGGAGTCTCCACTTCCAACTGCAGCGGTCGATTTTGGTCGTGGTAGCGTACTTCGACGAGACTCTCTTGCCCCTTGAGGCGAGCCCCGACACCTCTAAGGAACTTTTGGTCTACCTGCAGACGGGGAATCATGACATATCCATTGCGGTAGACGTACTCATATTCCTGTTCCAGGTCCGCCCGACTGGCGCTCTTAGTGGCAATGATCTTCAGGAGATGTTGGCTGATGTCACTAGCGCTAAAGGGAGTGACTTGATCGTCCACTTCGAAGGTTATCAACGATGTAGTGCCTTCGTTCTCTCGACGGATGACTCTGGAAGCCCCCTGTATCATCGACCTCAGCGACGTTGAAATCGGAGAATGTGTGTCTTGAAGGGCAACCCAAATGATATTAATATTTGCGTTGAGTAGTTCTCTAAGACGTGTGAATACTTGGGGATCTTTGTTCAAAAGCAATGTGTTTTCCGCAGTATCCAACACGATATATGTCTCGTTTGGATTAATAGTAGTACCCTCAAGACTCCTCTGGGACCAAGTCCAATATTGGTTATTCGAAGATACGACTCCTAGAAGTCCTGATGCAATTGCCTTGGACGATACCGAGTCGGATCCAAGGACTATGTGCAAGGACTCAGGCTTTGAGCCGTTCAGAGTGGCATTGGCTGTCTTGGTCGTAACCAGCATGAATAGTGTCGGCTCTTCATTGATACGGATGTCGACGCCGGTGAACGACTGTCCGTGAAGAATATTCTCTAGCTGTCCCATCGACAGGCCTGAACTTGTTGTTCCGACGATAATCAATTTACCACCGTCGTTCAATAAGATGTGGAGGTTAGTTACTACAGTATTGGCGGTTGCTGGAGAGTTCAAGATATCCGTGGATACGACAATAACATCGTATTTCTTCTCTGGTTTTTCGGAAGGCAAATCTTTCGTGACATCGAGCTGTATGAGATTGATACTCTTGAGCCAAGGCTCCAAAGCCTTATCTACTTGCGGCGAACTACTTGCGATGTCGTAGGACTCCAGCCGGTTATCACTCCCATCCTTCATCAGCGATGAAATTAAGGGCAGTGTGATAGTCTCTACGGCGCATCCTAGATGATATAAGTTTAATCCAAGACAAAGAGTCCCGCCAGAAAACGTACCTATCTCCAGTAACTTCATTCGGGGATACTTGAATGCCATTAAATTCAAGTATTCTGTCAATCCTTTCTGAATACTCTTTGATTCACCTTGTGAAGTAGCGATAGGAAAGTTGTCGGCGCCAAGGAAATCAACATCCGGTTGGCGGTTAAGAGAATACACCTTCTTGTTCGAAAAGGGCCCTTCATCATTGCCGTCCGAAAAGACACTAAAAGCTCGGTATGTAAAGGAAGCGGAAAGTGCAGGCACCTTACGGCCCTGTTCGTCTTCCTGGAAGACTATTGATTGCGATTTCACCGCGCGTGTGCCCTGTCGCTGCTGTGTTGTTGCAAGGTACAGCTGGGCCCCTGCTACATTAGTGAAGTCTGAAGAGATAATCATCTCGTTGATCTCTCCAACAACGATTGAAGCATCACGACAAGGCCGCTTAGCAAGGAAGGCGCCAATGTGACAGAACGAGTCGAGCAGAGAAGGATGGACGAGATGAGGCTGCATGTGGTGTCCAGGGAGCAGCTTTGTATAGTCAGGCCTCGTTACCGAGGACCAGCCGTGATCATAGCCTGCATGCAAATCCCCAAGAAGCGCGAAAGATTTACCGTAATTGTTCCCTGAGACTGCTAGTTGGTTGTAGAAGGTGTCTCGATCTAGTTCTTGCTCAGAGTCTGACATGATGGCTTCAAGCGTCTTTAGTTGCTCCTCAGCTCGCAGGCTGTCTTCGGAACTTTCTTCAACCTCGTCGGTTTTAGTTCGAGCCTCACTCGCAACAAGGCCATTGCAGTTCTCAAACCACCGTTTACTGGCTTTGTCAAATGACAATATCTTGAATTCACGCCACCGTAGCCCTGCTTTACTCGGACTTATAGTTAGCTGGAGCTCAACCTCCGCGCCCTGCTCCTCGAGCGGTAGCGATACAGCTTGGGCAATCGTCATATCGCGGATCAGAATCTTCTTCATTTCCGCTTTCGTCTGTTCAAGCTCAAGAAGTTGCTTCATGGCTTCCACAACCATGCCAACAAACCCCGAAGCCGGGAATACAGCATCTCCATCTATAGCATGGTCTTTGAGCCAAGGTATAGCATCGAGGTTGAGGACATGCCGCCACCGTGGCTCGTTCAAGCTACTTGCGGGATCCAAGATGCCACATAGATCGTTGTAAGGGAATTTTCGGAAACGATGCGCGGCACTGATTCGTGACTCGGCCCAGTGTGAAGACTCATCGAACGAATAGCCTGGCAAACCCGAAAGAACCCGAGGACTAGAAGAATCGGGGCCTGGTACAAGGTTCGAAATCAATTTTAGATCCAGACTATGTCCTAGTTCAAGGAGTTGCCCAATCATCGACAAGAAGGACTTGGAGGCGTCCGTTTTCCTATTCAAGGCTGATAGATAAGTGTGTTTGAAGTCAATGTCCGAGAATGTCTGTTTTGCAGGTCCTGCAAGTGCTCCTGTTGGACCAATCTCCAGGAAAGTGTACTGATGGTCGCCATTGGGCAAGGATCTCTTGATTTCTTTGGTAACAAGCTGCAGGCCATCTACAAATTGAACCTTGGAGACAAGATTACGAACCCAATAGTCCGCCGTAAAGGCGTCTTGCTTTGGAGATCCTGTGACAGTAGAGCAAAATGTAACGCTGCTCTCCACGCGGCCGGTCTCGATATCACCAAGTGCCGTTCGGTAGTCATCGGCTACGACTCGCATGTGATGAGAATGATACGCAGTATCGACTCTCAATCTTCTAGCGAAGATAGACTCGGCATCCAATACCTGTTTCAACTCATCTAGAGCTTTCACGTCGCCTGATATTGTCGTGCTCTGAGGACTGTTGACACACGCCACGCAAAGTCTGCCGGTTTTTATCCGCTTGAGATACGGCCGAACGCCATCTTCACCAAGGCCGACAGCAAGCATAGATCCTTGGATAGGGTTTCGGCGTTTAGCCTCCCCCGAATGAACTCCTCGTCGATATGCCCTATAAATATGTTAGCCCTAGTTTCCAAGAGGGAATCCGAGGAACCCTACGCCTCCATGGCAGACTCGTGTGTTAGAGCACCAGCGGCATAGGCAGCTGCTATCTCCCCTGAACTATGGCCAACCACAGAGGCTGGCCGTATCCTTAAGCTTGACAGTAGGTCGACCAAGGCGATTTGCAACGCAGTCGTCGCCGGCTGGGCAACTTCTGCCTCGTTGAGTCTTGAAACCTGCTCGTTGGCAAATATCTCCCTCGTCAGATACCAATCGCAGCCCATTTCCAGGAGGAGTGTCTCTGATTTTGAGAGAGACCGATTGAAAGCCGAGAACTGCATCAATTCTTTGCCCATGCCAGTCCATTGAGCTCCCTGACCTGTGAATATAAATGCGAGCCGACTAATCGGCGTTGCCTTTGCTGCGCGAACGCCGCGCAGCTTGTCACTTAAGTCGTGGGAGTCAGATGCGACTATCGTGTGGCGCCAGGGCAGAAGCGATCTCCGAGCTAAGAGTGTGTATGAAATGTCTGCGAGCTTTCTCTCGGAGGGGCTCGTTTTTGACAGCCAGGTCGCTAGTTTCTGCGCGTATGTTTTCAGCGATGCCTCCGTGTTGGCGCTTAGAACGAACAGCCGCAAAGGGGAATCATGAGTGTGTTTTCCGTTGATGCCATTTGTGTGATTCAGGGGCTTCAAGTCCGTTCCGTTGGGTTTGGCTGCCCCGTTCAACTTTGTTTTTTCATTCAACTCGGTTGTACCGTTCAACTTGACTGTTCCGTTCAATTTGAGTGTTCCATTAGGCTTGGCTGTGCCATTAGGCTTAGCTGTGCCGTTCAACTTAGTTGTTCCATTCAACTCGGTCATTCCGTTCACCTTGATGTTCGTTCCATTCGTCTTGAAGTTGACCCCGTTAGGTCTCCTATGAGCTTGCCAATTCGAGGTCTCAAAGAACGAACTTAAAGATTCAAGAATGACGTGTGAATTGGTACCTATTCTCAACTTTAGACCAGCAGTTTCAGTGAGTGTATCATACGTCTGAACACTTACCTCCATACCCAAAGCTGTTAACTGAAGCTCGGCAAGGTCCAGGTGGCAACCGAGAAAGCTCTGTGACAACCTGAAAATTTCAATGAGCATCAAAATATAGAGGGGAATTGAGACAACTTCATACTTTGATATGTCTCTCTTCGAGATTCAATGTGGGTTTAGGTTTAACGAAATGCAATTGCGGCGGGATCAATTTTGAGTTCAGGACATTGATGGACTTGACCAAGCCGGCGAGGCCGGCCACGGCTTCAAGATGCCCTATATTCGCCTTGACAGACCCGACAATGACGTCGCTCTGCCGTTGTTCCCCTTCGCAGAATACCTGATAAATGGAAGATATCTCATTCGTGTCACCTATCAACGATTGTTAGCTAAGAAGCAGGCGGGCTATTAAACACAAGAACTATATATAGGCTTACCTGCTATTGTTCCCTAGTTTCTGTCAGTGAGTCATCGGTATTGCTATCTCTTGTTCTGGAGCGCCACTTACGGTGCCATGCGCCTCAACATATGGCGTCTCACCGGGTCGTAATCCCACTTGACTATATACAGATCGCATCAAGTCCCTTTGTGCTTCACCACTTGGTGACATGATGCTACCTGCCGATCTTCCATCCTGGTTAAGACCAGAATTCACAATCACGGTCTGGATCGGGTCGCCATCGGCAAGTGCATCATCAAGACGCTTCAATATTAAAGTTGCGACGCCTTCGCCACGGCCATACCCACTTCCACGTGAGTCGAATGCATAACAATGTCCATCAGCATTGAGCATTCTATAAGTATAAAGGTCAGTAATCGGAACGAAGTTTGACTTCGGTAAATCAGATTCCACGTACCCAACGGTGGACATATTTGTCGATTGATCCGGATCAATGAGAAGCTGCGCTCCGCCAACAATCGCCATGTTTGATTCACCAAGTCGCAGACTTTGACAAGCTTGGTGAAGTGCTACAAGGCCACCGGACTATGCGAAAACAAGGTGTATCAGTCTAGAGGGTAACTCCGATGGTGATCGCTATAGGACTCAACTTACGCAGCCGGTATCAAGGGTGAATGAGGGCCCTTTCAGATCAAAGAAGTAGGATAAACGATTGGCTAAGATCGCTGGACCAACACTAGTTGTGTGGAATCCAGATAATACTTGCATATCCCTAAACCCCATGCGCTCGAAGTCATAGGTAAAAGTGCTCACGTACACAGAGGTGTTACTCCCTCGTACTTGTTCCATCGGAATGCCAGCATTCTCGAGAGCCTCATACGTAGTCTGGAGTAGTATCCTTTGCTTCGGATCAATTGTAGCGGCTTCTTGGCGAGATACCTGGAAAAAGCGAGCATCAAAATTAGAAATATCTTGCTGTAAAAAGTATCCGTGTTTTGTCGGAATCCCGCCCTTCGCATTCTGCTGTGTTCCGTAAAATCCATCGCGATTCCACCTGTCCTCGGGGACGGGCACGAAACCTGAACCCCTGTTGTTGAGGAGGTGCTCGAGACTTTCGAGGTTGTCGGCTCCTCCAGGGAGGCGGAAAGCAACACCGATAATAGCTATGGGAGTTATTTGACCCATTCTTCCACGCGTCTAGTGTAGTGGTATTAAATCTCAAATAATATATGTCGGGTTGTTTTTCAAGTGAAATACTTCGCTTGGACGATGGCGTATGTGATTGGAAGTGTATGACGTTTGTTATAGTGTACATATATAATCACTGACGTCCTTGGATTGGCATTTATTTATAAGCTAATCACGGGTAGCCGCCAGATCGTCGCGATAAGCAGTAACTTAATATCAGACCTAAACTACCTAGACCAAGATACGCCACTAGCATGCCGTCATAAGGAGTGTAGTGTCGGGCTTCTGTGATATTAGGGATCCATTTTGAGGGGATCGCTTTCCTAGTTTTGGTTTGAATCACTTCTGGGGACTCTCTCAATGCACTTTGGGAAAAGACCCTATTAGCTCGTGATGCCACCGTATACGCGGAAACTTTTTCAACTTGGGGTAGGTATCTTGATCATGCGATTTACCCCTTTCAAGTTTCAAGCTGCCGTTACGAGCCCAGTCGGGCTCCATTTGCCTGCCATCGTATACCGAGGTGTCTATACTACCAGCTGAGGGAAATATTGATGGCTGGCGGCGGAGTACACCATTCATTCAGCTTACCATTTGGCGCGTCTACTAGTCGGCACCCTGTCTTATCACACAGATAAGTGGCAAAGAAATAAATTCCACGAACCAGAACATGACTAAGTCTGATTTCTCGATATAGTGTATATATTTGGCATGCACGTGGTCGTGGTGCCATTGCATAGTAAGTAATATGAAATTTACTCTTTTCAGCCGTAAACGCCGCATGACCAGCCAAGATCAGGGCACCTGAAGGGTGCCCTATTTCGGCATAGCAACCATCAGGTTTCGGTGGTCTATCTCCTTGCTTTTGTTCCTGGCCGCTTAACCGAGAGGTGTCAGTGCCAACCCCCTGACCTACAGTGCAAATTACACGGAGACTAGAAGTCACTCCTAAGACCCGGCCGAGCGGGTGATTGCCGGATCCATTCCCTATCGCACGCGCTTCAGGGATTGCCCCCTGCTATATTCGTAGATCTTTTTATCAAGGATGCAAGCAAATTAGCTCCATGAGCACTAGCCGAGCTAATTTCAGCATGTAATGAAGTTCCTATGTAGATCGCGTAAGAGAGAGGTCGTTACCTGTTATTCAAAACAATCTACGCACGTGGTGCCAGGGTGAGGTACCTACCCAATACGTCGTTCATCTTCGTCCGACTTGGTTCTAGTGGTGTCATGAGAGTGCGCACAAATGCTGACCTGACGATAACGCTTCTAATCTGTTGAGCAAACTACTTACACTGAATTCAAATTTCGGTCTCACCGTTGCAACTTCTATTGTTATCAAATTTGGCCAACCCAAGCAGTTGATCCTGTTGAGGACCTCTCCCCAGAAATGCCTTCGCCAGATGAATATTGGCGACAAGCCTTAGCTGGCTGCGAACATACACCATACCCTTCCCTTCCGTCATTCATTGATCATCCGCGAGCAACCCAGGTGGTGCAATATCGGCTTCATGATCTTGAGCGGCGCTCGGGAGGTTTTACTACACCTACCCTCGTTCGTGCGGCATGGGCGTTGACCACCGGACGCATGACTGATTCTGAAGATGTTATTTTTGGCGTTACGGTACCTGAAGGACTTGAACCTATCCCCTTTCGCATTCGATTGCGAGATGATCAAAGCATCGAAGAATATATGGAGACGATACAGCAGCAGGGAACCGAGATAATCCCTTTTGCGTCATTTGGGCTGAATAGTATAGTCAAAGTATCTTCTGACTGCCGAGAAGCTTGCTCGTTCCAAACCGTACTTAGCATTGCTGTCCAGCCAGATGATAGCTCCCAGCCACCTCAGTTCGACAAGTATGGTCTTGCAATCCATTTACAAGTGAACGGTGCTCAGCTAGACGCCTCGGCCACACTAGATCCTAGAATGATCGAGCCTCAGCTTGCCTATAAGCTTCTGTATCGACTCGGATATATCGTGCAACAGCTTGACCGTGCGAAACCCGGGGCAGTATTGGCAGATATTGAGATAGTTCCGCCTCTCGAATTGAGCTTGATCCAAGAATGGAATAGCATTATTCCGCCCATCACTGAGAAGCGCATTCACGACCTCATCAAGGATCATGCATCAGCTACACCAGATGCGCCGGCAGTATGTGCCTGGGATGGAGAAATGACATATCAGGAGTTGGACGACCTTTCCACGAATGTTGCTCATCGTCTCATTGATGCAGGCCTCGGCCCTGAGAAGGTTGTGCCACTGTGCTTCGAGAAGTCAAAGTGGACTGTCGTGGCGATGCTTTCAGTTCTCAAAGCCGGCGGAGCATTTATTCTACTCGACCCAAGCTTGCCCACAGCCCGCATTCAGACAATATGCCAGCAGGTCAACGCGGAAACTTGCATAACATCGGTTTCTTGCGAGTCTCGATTGTCTCCCTTCATACGTCAAACTATAGTACTTGACCAAAAGGCGGCTGAATCTCCAGCGTCAGACAACGGACTGATTTTACCGCCCATTACAAACGTGAACCCACGTAATGCTGCCTATATCATATTCACATCGGGCAGCACTGGAGTACCGAAAGGCTGTGTGATTGAACACCAGTCGTATTGTTCAGCTGCCTTCGGGCACGGTGAAGTCCTGGGCATGAACTCGGGCACACGCGCTTTACAATTCGGCTCGTACAACTTTGCTGGAGCCATTATGGAAACACTCATGACACTGATATATGGGGGTTGTGTCTGTATCCCATCCGAGGAGGACCGTTCCACTGCCCTGGCCCAAGCCATCAGCAAGCTGAATGCCAACTGGGCATTTTTGACATCAACGGTGCTGGCTCTTATCAACCCAGAGGATGTCCCTTCCCTGCGCACGATATGTGTTGGAGGTGAGCCTATTCGAAATTCCCAGATCAAAGAATGGGCGCCCAAAGTTCAATTGCGGCAGACGTATGGCAGCGCGGAAACTGCCGCCGTTGTCGCATCTGCGGGACTGAACACATCATCTACAGTTAGCAGCGTCGGGAAGCCTACAACTGCCAGATGCTGGCTTACTCACCCGGCGGATATTAATCGGCTTGTGCCCATAGGTGCTCCTGGTGAAGTTGTCTTTGAAGGGCCAACAATAGGCCGCGAATACATTGGCAATCCAGAGAAGTCGGTTGAAGCCTTCATCAGTGCACCCGCCTGGAGAGCGGCCTTCGGGTCGCAGGTTGCGTCCTCGAGATTTTACCGAACGGGCGACATAGCGGTCTACAGGACCGACGGATCACTTGAGCTCCAAGGACGAAAGGATACACAAGTTAAGATAAGAGGGCAGCGTGTTGAACTTGGTGAGATCGAACACCAAGCAAGATTGGCCTCTCCATGGCTGAAGGAGGTTGCAGTCGACATCGCGGTTGTTCGTTCACGCCCAACGCTGATTTGCTTCCTAGTGTTGGTGTCTCCTGAAGACCCGACAGTTACAAACGGCGAGATCCGTGATGAGGTTTCAAGCAACGTTATACAGACTGTTCACAGTCGACTAGAAAGCATTCTACCGCATTACATGGTCCCTTCGGCATTCCTTCCGATCCCTGCCTTTCCACTTACGATCTCTGGCAAGTTGGATCGGAGGCGGTTGAGAGAAATAGGCTCGACGCAAGTCACGCAACAACTGCAGGAGTCGCGGTCGGCAGCGGCAGAGCAACTAGTGCAGCCATCAACAGAGACTGAAAAACAGTTACAGCTTATATGGTCAAAAGTGTTGAAAGTAGAGCTGGATTCTATCGGTACCAACACGAGCTTCTTCCAACTTGGAGGCGACTCTGTTACCGCCATGAAGGTCGTAGCGGAAACTCGGAAATCTGGCATGAACTTGACTATGGCAGACATATTCCGAAGCGATACGATTACAAGTCTAGCGCATCAGCAGTCACTGCACACCGAGTCGACCCCTCATCAACACCAGGGAGAGTTTGTTGATGACTCATCTTCGATTTCCGTTCTTGGAGATATTGATTTGAAGGACGTAGAAATTCGACGTGAGGATATCGAGGCCATTTATCCCCTGACAGGTGTGCAAGACCTTCTTGTAGCTACTACCAAGTCGACCGGCATCTTGGCCGACTACTTCGTCCTTGATCTTGACCCCGAACTCGATCTATCCAAATTGGAAAGCGGGTGCATAAAAGCCTTCCAAAGTTTCCCCGTACTGCGCGCATGCTGGCTACGCCTCCAGGAAAAGTACTGGCAAGTTGTCCTACGCCAGGTTGATGAGCCATTCTGCATAATCCCCGCCTCGGGCGATATGGCAGAGTTCTGTCAGAACTTTTGCCTTTCAAACTTGCAGAGCATTTCGCCTAATCAGCCCACTGCCGCCTGGTTCCTCCTCAAACCGGAGAACGGAACGATGAAATTGGTTCTTCGAATGTCCCATGCCCAATATGACGCCTTTAGTATGCCCCTGATTTTCGAGGCAGTCTTCGATAATTACGAGGGGAAAGAAGCTCCTACTCAGCCGACGTTCCCTACGTTCCTGTCTCATGCCTCTCGCCAACACTCTCGATCGATTGAGTACTGGAGCCAGGTATTAAAAGGCTCTCGACTCACTCGAGTTATTCCTCATATCAGTCCACGTGCCGAAGCGCTCTTATCTCCAGCTGCTATCGTTCCGTCGCAGACCGAGGCGCATCTGCCATCGCGTCCCAAGAGGATTACCCCCGCAACGCTTGTCCGGGTCGCCTGGGCTGTCCTCCTATCGGGGCTAACCGGTGCTAAGGACATCACATTCGGCCAAGTGATTGCCGGTCGTAACGCCGAAATTCCGCAAATTGAGAAAATCGTGGGATGTTGTCTCAACATCGTGCCTGAACGGGTTAACTTATCATCGTCCACGACGGTGGCCGATTTACTACACGCCAATCAAGACAATTTACTCCAGGTAGGCGATGCAGATACACTCGATTCTCGAGATATTCTCAAGCGCTGCACCGACTGGCCCTCTGAAGACGCCTTCGACTCTATCCTCCACCACCGAGACGTTGATGCCGAGCCCGAGATTCGAACCCCCAAGGGTGTTTCGAGTATCAAGACCTTGGCCATCCCGCTCGTCCCGCCATTCCTTTTCGTCGTCTCAGTCTCGAAGGGCGACAAAATCGGCCTTGAAATCTTTGGTAACACACACATAATAACACAAGAAACGGCACAAGCGCTTGTCGAAAAGCTTGCACGTATCACGGAGAAACTGAGTGCCGGGACGGACATGCCCGTTTCATCGTTGGTGGACCAAGCAAGCTCATTGTTTTAATGCTTGCTGTTGTCTGTATTGTTTTATTTTCGCGGGCATTGGACATTAATTAACTCTACATAATTTTCGCCTAAGTAGCTTACGATTAGATCTAGAGATCAATTATGCAAGAAACACATATCTCATATGCCGCGTAAAATAGTATTCCCAATCTCATGAGATATAAATGTACACCATGTAGATCATATTGCTCGTTTCGGTCACTTCGTGATTCTCATGGTCTGCCTTTGCCAACGCCTCTACAAGCATACGGTGACCCCGAACTCAGGGGAAGCCGTTATCATAGAGCAGGGTTGTTGTTCACACTAATCTAATTAGATAATACATAGTAGGATTGAAGGTGTACACTAAGTATAGAACAGTGGCTATCGCTACAGTGGGAGGACGGGGGGTTGTCCTCCATTAGGCCACGTTCTAGGCGTTGGTTCTCTATCTTGCCACATTCCTCAACATAGTAATATCGTGCTGCAGTAGCCGTGTCGCTCTTGGTGGCGATTCAGCTAATGAGTCTTCAGGTGAACCTGTCATGTTGCAGTAGTACTTTCGACTAGTGTAGATAGATACTTGGTAATCTCGCTGGTTATCAGCCATGGGGTCTTGCTACTGATACCCGACCCTTGGCCGATGTCACTAAAATTGTGTCATGTATGATCACGAGACTAAACCCTCGTCTACGGGATGTGCCTTCTTTCACTTTATCAAGTATTACTTGGTAGGGAAGCCAAGATATCTGCCCAGTCTTTCAGGATAGATTCCTGCACCAATCCGGTTAATTCGAAAAAGGTCATAAGATTGTGGAACCCGACTAGGTTAGGGGATCTTCGAACTTACCAGGGCCGTGGCGACGATCCGAAAGGTATGGGAAGAGTCGAGATCCACAGATACTTGCTGCCACAGTGCGGTCTCCATATGCGCGTCATCCCTGAACAGAAGTCCCCGAACGTAGGTGCATAGCGCTAGGGAGTGTCCGCTTACCCTTTCTAGTAGACAAAGTGGGTTTGTTGATCATCGCACGCACCACCGATATCCTTGAATGTATCGATTTGGGTTATTGACATGTGGTGGCTAATATCCTGTTTATTGGTGCGCTGCGCCCAATTTCCCATCATGCTGTTAGTGTGTGTCAGCACGTCCTTGGGAACCGCGATCCGAGGTTCACCAAGGTCATTGCATATTAGTAGGAGACGACAGCATGTTAAATCCCCCTTGAAGGGCAATAATTAATGAGCAACTTACACTTTTGTTGCACTCCTTAGATATCTACTTGATACTTCCAACACCGACCAACTCATCTCTCTGCTTGACGTAGAATGGGAAGGGTCGTGCTCGAGAGTCTGGCCAAAGTGCCTGGATCCTTACGCGAGTCTATAGCGCTGTCTAAAGCAGAATACCGCAGACTCGGAAATTCTGGGTTGAGGGTCTCAAATCCCATACTTGGCGGGCTGAGTCTGGGAAGTTCGCGTTGGCTTCCCTGGGTTTTAGACGAGGGCAAGGTGCGTAGGTAATGAGCGATCAGAGATAACAGCGACGACTCCGCCGTCGATTATGTTATCGCGGATATTTACTTATTTTAGCTAGGCACTTAAAATTCTAAAAACAGCTTATGACAACGGGATAAACACGGTAAGATGTCCTCATCACCTTCATTACGTCTATGTACGCGGAACTGATGTTGTCACAGTGGGATACAGCAAATGTCTACTCCAATGGAGAATCTGAAAGGATCATGGGGAAGGCACTACAGGAGTACAAGATCCCTCGCCAAAAGGTCGTCATCATGACGAAGTGTTTCCGTGTCTTGTGCGATCCTGAGAACTACCAGCATGATTCTACAGTGACAATGCATCACGAAGCGGCAGATCACAGCAAGGATTATGTAAATCAATGGGGTATGTACATAAAAGAATAGCTCCCTACCCGCGTACGAATCACCCATACTCAATATTTGACCAGGCCTTTCACGTAAAGCTATTTTCAGTGCCGTAGAGGGGTCCTTAGGGCGTCTGAATACCAGTTATATCGACGTTCTACAAATACATCGCTTCGACCCAACTGTCTCACCAGAAGAGACGATGCGCGCGTTGGATGATTTGGTGAGGGCTGGCATAGTCCGTTACATCGGTGCCAGCTCCATGTGGACGTATCAGTTTGCCCTGATGCAGCACATTGCCGAAAAACACGGATGGACGAAGCTTATTTCTATGCAGAACCATTACAACCTGATATATCGTGAGGAAGAGCGTGAGATGAATCCGTATTGCAAACTGACAGGTGTCGGCCTCACACCGGTATTCCTTCCCTACTGGCCCCTTTTTATTTATACTTGAATTGAAGCACTTATACTAATACTTAGTAGTGGGCCCCTTTGGCGTCGGGTAGACTAGCCCGGGATCCAACAGCGCCGAATATATCATCGAAGCGCGCTGAGACGGGCAAATTTGGGTCAATATACGAAACGGGTGACGATGATAATCCAGATAAAATTATCACACGAGTTAAAGAAATTGCATTGAAGCGAGGGTGGCCGATGAGCCACGTAAGTTTAGCTTGGCTTAACCGGCGAGTGACCGCCCCGGTCCTCGGTTTCAGCTCCGAAGAGCGTATTTTTGAGGCATTGTCTGCTCGGGGCAAGGTACTCTCGGATGAGGAAGAGGCCTATCTAGAGGAACTATATGCCCCTAGAATTATTCAGGGCCATTCTTAATCATAACTTATATGACTTGAATTAGTCTATAAACTGGTGTTGTACCTTGTAACAGTTTGTAGAACAAAGATAGTCCCTTGTATATAGCGGAGGTTACCAGAGTAGTCAGTATAAATTTATATTTTATCCTCTTACTGCTTGGCCGACGAGTAATTCTCAGGGGTGGTCGCAGTTGAGAAGTGAATGCTTTTGTCATTAAACTCTACCAAAATGCACGAAACTATTCTTTAGTTGAGGAATTGACGACGACTATGAGAACAGCTCAACTAGGATTTAGAGAATATCCTCAAATTACGCATAATATTCTAAAGTGTTGAAGTACGTTTTGAGATAACTTGCCAAGAGATTTTCCTAACGGCGTCGGGTCCGAGTTTTGTGAGATAATACGGGATACACAAGTTATCGGCTGTCGGAGCATGAAAGCCGACTTGCCTGAAATGTTTCGGTCAGTATGCCTTATACGGAAGTAAGGGCCGAATAACTGAAATGTGAAGCCCGAGATATCGAATGTTTCCTATATTGAAGACAGAGACTTGGAGTATCAGTTTCACTTCATCTATAGCCCGTATCACATGACATGCTCCATACAACATTCTACTTACTCTCGGTAGTTCTTTATGTTACCTATGCGGGGCTCTCTGCTTTCGTATCCGGGGAAGAGTGGGGTTGGAGCATAGTATCCTGCTTTTATCGGCTGCCTACCCTGTGGTTTTAGAATACGTCTCCATTCCCCGCGTAACGTCAATACTACCAGCAGGCGTCCTACTCCGGAAGAGAGCTGAGGGCCCAGATTAAACCCTGTTCGTGATGTCCATTACATAATTAGGCCCCTCACCCTCACCCAAGTTCTCTACACGCTCTTGGGCTTCCCACTCGGCGATACCACCGTACCTACCTTAACGCAAGTAACCAGGTACTTGCGCACGGTACATGGAACCTAGTTCCCTCAATCATGGCCTGTGACAGCTTCGCTTATATGTAAATTTCCCGCAACCCTAGCTTAGGTGCTAAAAATAACCTCGCTGACCCCGCTGTTCCCTATCTATCTGCTAACACTTCTGGAAAGTCTTAGAGCTTCGTTGTATTCGATTCGGATGATACCTTCCTATATCCTAGCTAAAGGATCACTTGTTTCTGATTGTTTCAACTCATCAGCCCCTCCAGACCCTCTGGGCTCTCTTAACTCTGGCTCTACTAGTAACTCGAGTTTTGACTTGAATCATGGCTCTAGGCCTGGCTCCGGTTCCGACTCTAGTTCCGACTCTAGTTTAGACTTCAGCTCTGAGTATTTGGAATGGCAGCTTGGTAGGAAAAGGGTGAGGAGTGAATACGACCGTGGTTTGTTTCTGCCAGAAGGGGTGATCTCTAGAATCATCACAAAAGAGGCTATTAGACAGGAGGTCCCTGGAATTTCGAATGACTTGATTGATTTCATTGACGAGGATGCCAAAAAACTATTCGCGATTGCGGTACTAATTAGATCGAGGGGATTCAGGATCTTCAAACTAGTCAAACACTTCCGTCAGTCTAAACTCACTGACTTTTGCCTGCCTATTACCGTTTCGGCAAACACCCGACACCCCCTGGCACCCTCCCGAAGGCGTTTCGGAGTCTCTCGCTATACGAATTTATGAAGTTTAGTCGTGAGCAATGGAGTTGTTTAGCACCAGTATTTGATGTGTCCAGCTCTAAGCTAGAATTTGAGGATCATCTGGGTAGACCCAATACCGATACAAGGTCACTTCAGCTATACAAGGAAAGTCAAGATTCATTCAGACCATCTAAAGATAGATTTGCTGGTAAGTGACGCTTTAAACTTATCTACGTTTAGGTTTCAATATATTGATTAGGAATAGAAAGGCAAATTGCCAAACATTGCTCTCAAAGAGCTTTCAGCAAGACTGGCCGGACAGTCATACAGAGCTGAGACGGCCTTTGAGGTCGAGGCTACCGCGCTTGACGAACTCTCTGAGCTCAATCATCCTCATTTACTCAAACGGATTGCCTCGTTTACAAGGGACTCTAAACATTATTTCCTATTCGAATGGGCCGACGGTGGTAACCTTCGAGATTTCTGGCGAACTCTAGATAGATACCATAAAGCACGACTTTCAAAAACACTTCTCAAAGAAGTTTCTTGCCAAATACGAGGCCTATCGCACGGGATTTGCGTTTTACACAATTTGAAAGATTCGGAGTCGTGGCGACACGGGGATCTCAAGCCAGAAAACATTCTTAGGTTCACTGACCCGGATGACCCTCGAGCGTTGGGAGTTCTTCAAATTGCAGATTTTGGTCTCGCTAAGCGCCACGACGTGTCCACCGGCGACAGATCCATTGTCTCAAACTCAGCGTATGGGTCCGCGCGATACGCACCGCCAGAAGCCGTCACGTCGAGGAGAGAACCCCGATCACGTGTTTATGACATCTGGTCAATGGGGTGCATCGTTTTAGAGTTTGTTATCTGGCCTCTTTATGGGTTTGAGGAACTGGATAGGTTCCACGGAGAATTTGATTATAGAGAACATTGCCTACCCATAACGAGTTATTTCTTCAGCTCGACAGGGGACTCCGAAGCCACAGTGCACCCTACGGTGATACGGTGGTTCGATCGAATGTTCCGTGAAGATATATGTGGTGTCAACACATTTCTGGGGGAGATCCTGCGGTTAATCAAGCAGAGGCTTCTTGTAGTCGAATTGCCGAATGAATCAGAGCACCACGGTCGTGCAACGGCTGTGAAGTTCCGCGATACGATGGACAAGATACTGTTGAAGATAGAAACAGTAGCAGCTTACTTACCGAATAGCGCGGGGATCAAACTACTTCGAGGGCCACCTCCTGAAAGGCCACTCCCGTCGGCTAATGTTTTGAAGCTGAAAACTGTAAGTCTTCAATCTAGCTCTATCTAGTCGCTGAGCCTATGTCTAATACCCCGGCGCTCAAAGCTAAGCTATGTAAGAGCTTGATTCTGGTGTGAACCGTTTCTGAAATTACTAACTATGAAATCTGGTGAAACTTATAGAATGTAAGTGGTAAGTTAATAGCTATATATCCTAAGTGCGTCATTATTAACCCATAAATACTCTAGTATGTGAGTGGATCGAGCGCCCCTAAACCATTTGCTTCGTTAAACTCAACGACCTCGCCTTTAATTCTAGGTGGTGTGTGTCTCTCACTAGTAATGTTTTCCAAGATGAATAACTTCTCTAACCTTTGGATGATACCATATCCTGTGAGGAACCCTTCAAATTAAGGGATCATATGATTGAATCGCTTACTATCCATTAGTTGGACGACCGCTGGGAATACAGTATAGATAATATGTTCGCTAACGAAGTATTAAGCCATATCGAAGCTATGGAGATCTTCCCTCAGCGTAAGATAGCATCACTTTGCCGGAGATGCCGGATGTTAGAGCTGGTCTCTTCAGTATTTACCATGGAAAATATCTCCAGTCTTGGAGAAGATTCCCTAAAGTGCGACCTTTGTAGTCTATTTTATGATTGCATTCACCAGTGACAGAACACCAGAGACACTACCGTTAAGTTTTCGAGATTAGGGTCCGGCTTGCAACTAAACTGAAACGGTCGACTTATCCTCACACTTTGTCGAGGTCGATGTAGGTTAGGTTTAATTGCTCTTCTCTATCTTCAGTGTTAAAATTTCATGTGTAGGCCACAGTCCGACCTTAGCCACCCTTCAAATAGGCTTTCCGATCCTCCCAGCACCTGGAACGGATATGCATTTCGAGTTAATCCGCCAATGGCTTCGTGATTGCGACGGCAAACACCACTGCATTTCGAAACGAAGTCCTTACATGCCGACTCGCCTTATTGATGTGGGACGACGAGGTTCACCTAGGGTTAGTTTACGCTATTCCGCGGATCACCCAGAACTCAGTGACTATGTACCCTATCTCACCGCTGGGGTGCAGCCCATGGAGTTTTCCGTACAACTCACGCTATCATTGATAAATTGGAACGGGAAGTCGACTTGGATGAACTTCCGAGGACAATCCAGGACGCCGTGAAGGTGACTCGGGAGATCAACCAACAGTTCCTCTGGGTTGACTCCATCTGCATCATCCAAGATGATTCGGCTGACTGGGAACAGGAATCGCAATGTATGGAACAGGTCTTTAGTTCCGTCTACTGTGTCTTAGCCGCAGGCTCTTCCGAAGGCCTATCTGTTGGTTTTCTTCGTGCCCGCTCGCCCAGGAAGTTTGTCACACTCGAAGATGGATATGGGGGTTAGTTCTATGTCTGTGAATCTATCGATGACTTCTATCATGATGTTGAACTAGGGGAGTTGAACAAGCGGGGTTGGGTTCTGCAAGAGAGAGCTCTTGCTCGGCGCACTATCCACTTTACGAGCGAGCAAGCGTATTGGGAGTGTGGCGAGGGTATTCGCTGCGAAACACTTACAAAGATGACCAAGTACGTTTTCCAAGACAGTTCCATTTGATCCTCAGCTTGGGACTTTTTTTAACCAGCTCTTTTCAACAGCCTTAAATCAGGGATTCTAGGAGACTCAAACTTTCCGGACGTTGCATCTAATCTCACAAGTGCGGGCGAAATTCACCTATACCAATCCCTATACGAGAAGTATTCGAGGCTGGCGTTCACAGAGATCCGGGACCGACCTATAGCTATTATTGGTTTAGAAAATAGGTGGCTTCGAGCCTTCCGTACACGCGGCAAGTACGGGATTTTCGAAGCTTTCCTGCATAGGACTCTCCTGTGGCAACGTGGAGACCACGAGATAGCAATGCGACGGATAGACTTTCTGCAAGGCAGATCGATTCCGACCTGGTCTTGGCTTGCCTACCGAGGCATCTCGTACATGAATATACTTTTCGACAGTATTGAGTGGAACGTGGAACTCAGTGAAGCTTTTTGCTATAGTGCGGGATATTCATCCTATACCGAGGATGTAAAGGCCTTGGGCAAACTAGACGTCTTAGTGCGCGATTATGATGTCTCAAGAGCCCCCACAAATAGTTTAAGATTGTCTTTGATGAGCCGGAGCCACAGGAACATTGCAAAAGTCAATGTGTTGTCTTTGGGCAAGAGAAGATAGAAACTTCAGATGAGGAACGGGGGTGCTATGTGCTATTTGTGACACAGAAATCTCTTACGGAATATGAAAGAGTTGGGGCTGGCGTTCTGTCTAAAGCGTGTATCGATTGGGGGAACTCTGGAAGAGAGTGACAACTTGTCCGACTCTTGAGAATAGGAAGGATGCTTAGAATGATTTATTATGGTCTTGACAGGGACACAGATTGTAGTACAACCGATATTGGAAATTGTTGAATCTTTGATAATACATCTCCTCATTAGGTACTAATACATGACTGTCCGAATATACCCTCCGGGTTTAAGGTAGGCCTGCGCCTCTTTGCAACGCCACACCTACGCTATAACCGCGTCATAGCCGTGGCTTTCTTGGTTGCTACGGGGACCTCGGCTGATAGAATAACAATCCGCTAAGCTTCTCGTCATTCTCCAACACGCTATCTTTTCTCTTTAACGACGTAAAATTCAAGGACAGCGTTATACCCCAAGTCTTTGTCGCATATTTACGTCTTTTTCAACGGTTATTGTGGTCATTGCTTAACCTAGGAAATCGCGTCTAATCGAGTTCCCCCACCCTAACTATTCCGATGGTACCAACATCCCCCTAAGGGTTTACGCGGCTGACGACGATGGTATCGGCTTCGATTTCGCGCATATTGCTTGCAGCATCATCGCTAACAATGCTTTCATACATAGATAGCTAGCAAAAGGTCGAGCGTGTAGCGAAACCACGAAGACAAAGCCGTCGCGCGCGTTTACTACCCTATTACCGCTCGGGTCGACGATTTGGAATTCCCACACCAGGCCTAGAATAGAGCTAGTGTCGACGATGACAACACGAGGGCTACTACAACATGGACTTGGTTTCAAACCAGCATACAGGGGGGAATATAGAACGGTTCCTGGTTGCTACGTCGGATCCTAAAACGATCGTCGGGGTGCCAAATAGGAACTGCCGCGTTACAGAATATTCAAAGGCTACAGAGATGGCACATTTAGTAACAGGTACTTGCTTATCCTAGTTGAACCGAAATTGCATGTCGAGATACTGCGATAGTCTAATACCGGTTGGCACCTGCCCTGCCATCGACGACGACCAGAATGGAATAATCTTCCGTAATCTTCCGTCGTGATATGCACCAGCTATTTGACGCCTCGCACCTCATTTTATGCCCAAGCGCCAAAATGATAACCAGCCGCCAGTCTTCCTAATTTATGTTATCTAAACCGGTATGGCCGCCGAGTTGTTGCAGCTATATTAGAACCTTGCCCTCTGACGCCTACGTTCTATCTCTGTGTCATTTATGTTTGCGCGGCTTGTGCTCAGTATCTTCGAAAGTACTATAGCACTCCCTAATGGTAACAAGGAACAAGCATACTGCACAAGTATTTCTTCGTTCAAATTTTCGATCCAGTGTCATAATCGACTGCCACGATCTCTAGAGACAAAGAGGGTCCTTGTATATAAGTAGCATAGCTACGAGGGTATTCCAGAAGCCTATTGGATCAACAAAAGTCATATTCTACCCTCATTTTAGCGATCCTAACATCCGGTGATATCTAAATATCATGTAACATGACGCAGAGGCAGATCGCGGCATACAAGACACAAAGTCAGAATACTAGTCTTTCGAGGAGAAAAAAAATCACAGAGCAAGGGGGGGCTGATTTCGAGTATATCAGGGACGACGACGGCGATGCAAGTTGATATACCAGTAGATACGACATTGTATCTGAGTCCGAGTCGGACAATGAAGATGTCTATCGTAACATTGACAGAGGCTGGCCGAGGGGGAGAATGTGCCAAATTAACTCTGAACCACTCGAGCGTCTGTCTAGCTTATCCTTGACCGCGTTTCTTGGCCTGTTGGATGGGAGGGGCAGGAAAGTTAAACCATGCCTATAGGGCAGTACGGCGGGATAACAGGCATCTCAAGCAGGTTCATGAGTTCAATAATGGGATATTATAACGGAACACAATAGAAAATAACTACGTTAGTCCCTTGAACTGATTGATAGATTTAACAGTTGTCTCTTGGTGCTAAAATTAAGCTCGCCGAATGTATGAAGTGCAAGTTTATATGTATTGTTAAGCAACTGATGCTTTGACTCTGGAGTCTTGTCTGGCAAACTGTATTGATAACTACTGTCAATGAATGAAATAAATACTATGCCTGATGCTGCTCTGCGCTTAAGTTTACCCCAAATTTGAGAAAGGTTGACATATAGTAGTTGATATGGTCCTCCATGAAGGCTAGAGTTTGCACTGGTGTGAAGTGGTACTGCCATATCATTAGGGGTTACTGTACCAATATATTACAGCACAGAACTGCGGTACTATGATGCAGCGATACCTTTTAGGAAAAACCCTAATCAAGTTTTACTACTCGTATATGTGCTTATGGTATCACCTGCAACACTTGCCGTATGCAGTCTTAAATTCTCACAGAAAGGCAGAGAATAATCAATTTAAAAACAACTAAAAGGTTCAGGTAGTGCTCTCTATAAAAGCAATGATATAATAAGATACTTAAATAATTTAAAGTTTAAGTAGCTATCATGCACTAGAAAAATTCGATAGGAATTAGCAGGCCAATTGTTTGGCGGTGCATCCATCCTACTACGAGTCGTGAGCGATTGCTACGGATGCTGTTGCGTAAACGCCACCTTAAAGACTCCTGAACCGACGCAGCTCTCTTCGGTATGCCCTCTCTAGAAATTGGCGAGCCAATCCCATGGTATCGCAACCCTCCTCCTACCCCGCTTTCTCAGTAAGCCTTGACTGAGGCAGTCATATTCATAAGACGACAAAACGACACAATATTTTTCTTAAAACACAAAATGTCAACATTTCCTTTACAACAATGACCTCGCAAACACCTCGAGATTCCAATCACAAGGCCGACTCCATCACCAAATTCTTCAAGACGACTAAATCACGGCTCGTGTCCTCGAGAAAGGCTCGGGCCTCTGGAGCCCGAGCGCGACGAGATGTCGTCGATGCTAGGAGAGTGCTACGAACGATAAAACAATTCAAGGAGGGCAAATACGAGAAGGAAGGTGGCTTAGGTGGTAAATACTTGGTCCATCGAACGCTTCGTCCTTCTGGCTATACGTATTTGCGGGACGTAGAGCTAAAGGAGCCGGAAAACGCTGAGGTTCTGGACTATTTCAATGGGGATAAATTCCGGTAAGCCTTGCTTAAAGAATCTATACTATGACATATGGTTGCTCATCACGACATGTTAGTTTCGACTACACAAGTCGCCCCTACAGAGGCGACAAGCAATTTGTAATCCATATGCCTTCAAATTTCCACGAGTCTATAGCTGGGGAATTAAATACTACAATTGTTACGTGGCTTGTGGACATAAGAAGAGGAACACTTTTCGGAGTGGACAGTTCCGAGGAGTCCAAAAGGGAAACCAAGAGAATTGCAAGAAATATTCATTCTACTCTAGCCACAAGAGTGGAATACGAAGAGCCTCACGTCGACCGATTAGAACCCGACCTTTCCTTTACTTCTGAAGGATGCACTATTGCTAATTTGGTAGTTGAGGTGGCATGGTCCCAGAAGAATCTAAAGCTAGCAGACAGGGCCAGGCGATATATTAAGGGTACAGAAGGCGCAATTCAAACCGTCGTTGGGCTAAATATGAACGATATCTACCATAGGAGAAGCCGTGCGACATTTTCGGTATGGAAAGCTTACAAGAACGGCAGCCAGTGGGAGGTGCACACCCTAATCGACAATAAGGTAAGATAACCTCCCAATGTGTAAATCTGATATGAAAATTCTGACGTTCTCGAAGGAGTTTATTGATGAAAACGGTCAAGCTGTTAGCGGTTGTGAATTAACTCTCTCATTACAGGACTTTATGGGCGCTACGGCCGAAGACCAGTGCGACGAGTATGAGAATATATCGCTCAAGATTAAATCTACGGAGCTTTATGAGTTTTATGAATATGCATTGGGACAGCAGATGGCACACGAGGCAACCAGAAATATCCGAAAAATAGAGAGGGAGGCAGTTGACACATCGGAAAAGATGTTGGGTATAGAGACAACTTTACTAAAGAGGGATGCTCGAAATCGCATAGTTATGAAGAGCGAAGAATTAGCCGGCTTAAGGGATATGCTGTTAGTGGTGGAAAACGAAATCGGCGAGATGAAGAAGAGTATGATTGAAAATGTGGAAAAGAAGATAGATAGGGCGGGTAATGGGATGACGGTTATGAGGAAAGTGAAAGCGGACAAAGTCAAGGTAGAAAGCAAAGTGGCTGAACTAGAAACGAAGCTGGCAAAGGCAAGGGCCAATGAAGAGAATATAGTCGATAGAGGTGAGGGATCACAGAGATCAAGGCTGCGTTTGGGACTTGGGCGATCGCCTAGGATATAGGTGTACAGGCACGGGTACTTGATTTACAAGTGATGAATTTCGCAGAGTTTATTTGAGTTGTATCTTGAGAAGTCAGAGTTATGAATGAATCTTTCTGCTATCGAAGCTCTGCTAGTCCCTTAAGTCAGTGTATAGCCGCCGTCGATGATGATATCTGTTCCGGTCATGTAGCAACAGGCGTCGCTAGCGAGGAATACATATGCCTAAGTGAGCCCAAGAAGCCATGTAAGCTGAAGTCATTCGCGCCATCATCTTATCAAAGGGGCTAGAAATCACGTACACCTTTGAGCTCAGAAGCATCAGCGATGCGTCGACCAGGTACCATGGATAACCACTTCTCCATTCGTTCAGGGGGCTGCATTGTGATCACTGAGAATCGGATGAGCCGTGATCCATCGGTCTAATAGCTCATGATGTTAAGGAGGACCAACTTACTCTCGGTCATGATGAATCCAGGTGAGATGCAATTCACCCTCGCAAAGTCTGCCCATTCTACTGCCAGACTCTTTCCCAGGTGAACAACAGCGGCCTTGGACGCATTGTAGGCCGCCTGGGTCTGTGGGATATTGACTAGTGTGGCACTGACGGAGGATGTGATGATCAGATTGCCTTTTCCCTGTTGTTTAAATATCTTCCCGGCAGCCTGCGCAGTCCACATTACGCCGTCGAGGTTCACGGAGTTGTTGTGTCGCCATGTTTCCTCGGTGTATTCGAGACCTATTGTACCCGGAGTTAACCATTTATTTTTCGTCACATTACAAGCCCTCAGCTATGGAAAATACTAAGGCGTGAACCCTAACGGTATACAGCCTTCCTCAACAATTCAATCGGGAGAATGACGACACCACTTACTAGGAATATTGGCACATACGCCAGCATTGGCCACGACAATGTCTAAACGGCCATTCCCAAACTCTTTCGCAATCTGATTAATGACAGTAGCAGTGTTTTCCCGGCTTGCCACATCACATTGAAAGGCCTCGACACGGACGCCGGTCTCTTGGGCGATCCCGGCGGCTGTCTCGTGGGCATCTTTACTCGATGTGTAAAGAAGGGCAACGTCAGCGCCGGCTTCCGCAAGACCTCGGACTATTTCAACACCGATACCCCGAGCACCTCCTGTCACGGCTGCTATCTTGCCTTTCAGTGAGAACTGCGACAAGACAGGGGCAGCGGGATTCGGAGGTTTATAGAGTGGCATGTCTAGTTTCTCTGTGGGATATATATCCAAATTAAGGGGAAAGTAAGATGGTATGTGTGATGACAATCCAAATATTACGCGACCGGATGGGAATATTTAAAGAACCAAAACCACCATTTCAACTAGACCTTGGATGCCTCTCTCTAGTTGAAAATATGCAGGTTAATATTAAGTACAATGACGTAAGAGACTACCTACGCGGTCAATCAACTACGGGTAAATTTAGTACACGTGTTTTCGAATGTGGTATAACTAGCTAGCTATGGTACTCAGATACCTAGATACCCAGATACTCGAGATACATGGTACCGAGATAGCCCAAATACAACGTTTCTTCGATGACTCCTCAAGATATTGAGGGGAGATAATTTGGAGTCACCCTCCCCCCTGATTCGAACCCCTCACTAGTTTTAATTGAGGAACGCCTACATAGATCTCTATACCTAATTAGGTACTAGTAAATCTTTTTCTCCGCATATTTACCCCGCGACTTGATTCCTATTCTCGTTAGTATATTTGACCTATGTCGAGATGTGTATTCTACACTGTATTTTTCCGGTCAAGAAGCCCAAAGGGATCCGATCATCCGAGTTTACAACCTGGGTTATCTAGATGCGTATAGTACACAATATTCTTATGAACGATATGGCTCTTCATAAGCGATAATCCCTTAATTAAACGGATCTTTCAAAACTGCTTCTTGGACCTCCTGGTACGCATCATATCCATAGAGCCAAGGTTGGACCTTGGGACAGGTCCAGCGACTAGGAAAGGGGGCTTGGGGTTCCTTTCCTAGTTGAGAGAGAAATAATTTATCTCGAGCTTCCTGGTCGGGGCCATCGCGCATATGGAATGAGTCCCGCTTGGAAGTTATCATGTCAGATCCAAGGTATGAGGCGCACTAGAATGGTATTACATACCTGTTTAAAAGTCTCTTTCACAATTAAGTCGCCGCGTGCTTTGCGTAGTTCTTGGTACATACGAAGGGCTTTTGGTAGTTGTTCGCGGGTTTGAATCAAGCCAAGCAGCAGGCCGAGGACTGCACCGTCCTCCATGGCAGAGTTGGCTCCTTGAGCCAGATACGGAAGCATTGGATGGCAAGAGTCTCCTCTTGTAATGTGTTAGAAGCAGCAGAATGAATGAGGAGTCTGATGCAACTTACACAAACACGCAGTTCGACTTGTCGTTGACCCATGAAGGGAGTTCTCGGCCTGGAGATCTGGTAAGCCATGAGAGACCGATGGCCGCAATGAATATATCTTAAACTCACGATGCATCAGTTTCCACTTGTGGACTGACTTGACGAGTTTCAGAAATCGGTTCAGTATTGGGTCCCATCCATCAAATAAAGCCCTCATCTCCTCAACAGACCCAGGTTGTCGTCTTGCGCCTTCGGGTAAATCATCGGGAACTAGCAAGACAATGTTGTACATGGTACCACCGCGAACTGAGTAAGCCACAACATGAGAATCAGGACCTATCCAAAAACGACACGACGGCTTCTGCACTATCTCTCGCAACTTAGGATCATCGATTTCGTCAAGGGTCAGGACAATACGATACGCGAGATCACCAGTCGGTCGAGGGAAGTCCTTAATATCAAGAATGAGATTCCGACAAGTCGACCAAATCCCATCAGCAGCAACGATTAAATCCGCCGTCACGTTGATGCCTGCTTCTGTCTCCAACGAAGGAGTAGCGAAGTCAATTTTGGTCACTCGTTGTCCCAGACGTAGCTTAACACCTAGCTGTTTAGCCCGATCGGCTAGAGCTAAATGTAAGTCCACCCGATGCACATCAATGAAGGGCGATCCATATCTCGAGCGCAGTTTCTTGTTGAAATCCTCCTCTAACGCTAAGACCTTGCCATCAGAATAGCGACGGACGACGAGAGACGTCGGCTCCGCGACTGTTTCCCAGAAACTCTCCGGCAGACCCCATTTCTGTAGTAAGCGGGAGGCGTTTGGAGTAACCTGTAAACCCGCGCCGACCTATAGGGTTTGACTTTAACATCGGAGCCTAGCCCAGCAGCTCTTGCCTGCCGGGAGTAGCACCATGCGGGCATACCTCTTGCAGTTCCCTTGCGGATTCAAGCACAGTCACATTATGACCAGATAATGCGCTCGAGATGGCGGCCGCTAGACCGCTAAGGCCCGCTCCGACGATAATGATGTCGAGAGTCACTGGCGATTTCGCGTGAGCCTAAACGGTCATTAATGTGTTGTGTTTCATCTAGTAGGATGTAGAGTTCGACAACCTACCATGTTGAAATGAGTATATTCTAGACACTTTTACCCGTTTCCGAAACACAGTCTTTGGTCTCGGGGCGTGGCGTAGGAGATGGGAATTAGTATCGGGACAGACGCCTCCCCCGCTTGTGATAACCGGCGCAAACTACCGTGAATTTTGCGGGGTTCCGATCGTGTCGTGGGGTGACGGATGAGAATTGGGGGACTCGATATTCCCGTACGATTACTAGTCGCGATGGCTGCTTAATAGGCGGTCATTCTGCATTAGCCGGTATGTCTTAATATGCGCTTCCTCGGCTATAGTTGAAAGTACACGAATAAATTCGACTTGCATTTATGCATCTATAATATGTAAATATGCTATGTGATTTCTGTATCGGGAATCTCATAAATTCATTTAATAGCCTACAGTTCCCAACGTTTGATTCATAGAGCTTTACTATCTCAGTTAAGCATTTTTACGCAAGGCTGCGAGTGCAATTGGAGATCGACCGTCTCATCAGCTAAGTGAAATAGGCCGACCCGATGCGGAGTGACGATCAAATTAACGAAAGTTAGATCACTGCACATGTATGGTAGTATGAAATTATGCTAGGCTCCGTTATCAAGCTGAATATTTTAGAATATAGGAAAATAGTTGGTGTAGAATTATTTTTTACTTCACCTGCCTACTCCGCAATAGATTAAAAGAGAATCACTAAGTACAACTATAGGGGTATAGAGGAAAAGGAAGGAAAGTTCCTGTACTTTGAAGTGGGTATAATATATAAAGTACTTGTAAAGGGGGGCTTAAACCCTTTACACGATATAATTGGCCTGTCCCAACACGACGTTGGCTCTGTCAAGCAAGGCTTTACTTTTAGACGCCAAAGTTTCCGGGACCCTTAGCGTGGTAGCAAGATGCGGCGGAAAAGGCACGGGGGACCGATGTCCTGTAGGGCGTAAAGCGCCGCCCAATCGCAAAGCTAAAATATTTGAAAGCTGCCGGTCTTATTTATTCTCCTTGCACTGTCAATTTCCTATCAAGTGTAGATGTCACGCGTTTGCCCCTTTTACAGAGCCTATCCTTAAAGGATGAAACCTGCTCTCCATCCTATGCCACCCTTGCTTATTTATGGTTTGTCTTGTTTTGATGTCACTTTTGCCAATAATAGGAAATTAGTATTATTGTCTGTGGCAAAACAAAAGTTGACATATTTCTAAGACTGTATAACTTCGAGTACAGATAGTTTTATCTTACCGGCTAGTTCATTTGTACTAGGACCATGATTGGCTACCTAGACATGTTTCCTCATAAAACAAACTTTTCAATTTTATTTGAAAACAAGTTAGTCGATCTACTATGTTTAACACATAGCTGTTATGCAATCGTCAAACTTTGGCGAGAAAATTACAGAGCTAATTCGTCGAGAAAACAATTGAAGCTGGAAAAAAATGTCGAATATCTTGTCATGGATTTTTTCTAGGAGTGTGTAGTTAACTACCAATAATCAAGTTGCCCATCAAGATAAATTTCACCGACTTTACGAATAATATGACATGAAAACCGACACAAAGCTGTGTAAGTGAGAAGTGATTGTACACGAGCGTTTCGTTCGGCTTATTGACTCCGTGATTGAGGTGGGAAGACATCATTATCTACATGATCAGGACATCCATATTCCTTCGTGCTCCTTCATCTTATACAGTACATGAAGTGCCTCCTTGACATAGTACTCCCTCCAATCAAAGTTACATCAATACGATAAATCCTCTGGCTTTTGGATATTCCAAGCAGAAGCAACGGCGAGAACCTCCTTGTACCTTTCTCTGTCCTCCTCGTGCACAAAACCCGACGACCAGTGTAGTGCCCACTTAAATAGCCTCTTGTGGTGGTTCTGGAAATCTGGCATAGCATAGTCTGGAAGAAGAGACAGATAATATGAGTCCTTAATAGACAGTAAAGACTCGTTGCTAGCATCGCGTAGGGCATCTCGCATTGCCCTTATTTCCCAAGTTCCTTTCTCATTCCCTAGGATGATAGCGACTCGCTGCGCTCTCCTTAGCAAATCATCCACCTGCCGTGAACGCTGAAGTTCCTGTACACATGGGTGACTAATGGTGTTCCGTAAATCCACAATATCCAATAGTCTGTTATAAACTTCCTGACCTGAGTACCCATTGTAAGCTAGGAGACTCTCAGATGCAAAATCTCCCATCAACCTCCTCAGCTCGTCTCTACCGAGGAGTATCGTGTGTGGGCCGTCCTCGAAGATCTCTGGGCACCTAACACCCATCCCGCCGTTCTTCCGAGCGTCGAATACTGACTTTTGAATGATTTTTGAGGCCTTGCGTAGGTACTTGAAACTTGTCTTGCTATCGGTCCAAACCTCGATTTCGAAGCGTAGATTATCATCGAGACGCGACCTTTCCTCTAAGGTGTCTTCTGGCCCCCCTTTAACCCCTGTATTTTTCGGCGGCGGAGTGGGAGGAGGAGTAGGGGGAGGGTCAGGAACTGGGTGAACCTGTTCCAAAGGAGTTGGTGAACGTGATATCTCCCCTCTCCAAGGCGCTCTTGGTGGCCATGCCCAGCTCTCCAACGCATGGCAGCTGGAAGCGACTGTGGAAGACATGTATCTGGGATAGCATGATAGAGATGATGGTAGAGACGACCTCTTGTCTTCCCTAAAAACCTTTGCCGGCACACAATCTTTGTACCGATACGGAGTGCCATGAATAAATACAGTGGGTGATTTATGTTGATTATTGCAAGCCTCCTGCAGTTCAAACTTGCCCTTGTTCCGAGACGACAATGTGGATAGTGTATAGCGAGGACTACCATTAAGGTCAGGGCTCTTCATAGAAGAAGTTGTCGAAGATTGTGGCTCGATGTGGCGACATTTATTAATTTCTTTCCGGAGTCTCTTATTCTCGGTTTCCAACTCTTCTATTCGTTTAAGAGCCTTAGCCAGGCGATCAGAATGGGGACTGATGTACTTCATCTTAGGGTTCGATGTGGTGAGCTATATTGAGAGACTGATTTAAGCCCTCACAAGTCGCGATGAAAGAGGTAATTGAGAGCTTGAAGAAAGGGAGGGCTCATGATTGTCGTAGCAAGTGATGATGGGTTAACTATATACATAGTGGTAGAGTCTATATAGATGGTACAGACTATGACTTAAACTTAAGAGTGACCCGCGCATTATGCTTTTCCTATTAAAGCCAATAAGTCTTTGGATGAACAATGCCATTGTAGTCCATTGGGAGATCGTGAAAACCGGGACTTCCTGTAATTCATACTGTCTAGGTAGTTATAAAAAGGTACCCCGCGGGGCCTCGATGAGAACACAATAGTGAATGTTCGGTATTGTGTGATTTATTGTTCATCTATTGCTCATCTATTGTGCTCATATAAACTGTCATACTCGAATGGCTGATCTCTGAGCAACCTCTTTCATTATAGTTAACCTCCCATTCCTCCCTAGGTACATAATATCACTGAAGGATGTACACAACAATAGACTCATCATGCCCATGACTCACAATGTGCTAACCCAGTAAAGTGGATAACTATCGCTCAATTATGCCTTACGTAGGAGGCATTGGGACCAATACTAACAAAGTAATCTGAAATGCCGAGAGGTTAAAGGCAAAGTATATCCATTAACACAATAGTTAAATACGGTCAATACGGCTCTCGACAATTAATACAATCAATGTAGCTACTGTGCTCAATTGTACTCAGTCAACCGCAATCAGTTGTATAAGCAGGCTGTCAAGTTTGCTGGAGGGAGAAAAATTGGGATTTAGAGATTGGCCTCATAGAGTTTTGTCAGCATTGCTCCTTAATGGCTTGTCGTTCTTACATCGCGTGCTATGACCTAAGCATAGGGGAGGGGGTAAACATTCGTTGTTACGCAAGGGGTCTAATCTAATGTACACGACGCCTTTTTCCAGCCTAGAAGAGGTGTGACATCGCGGAACAGCAATACTAACTTTATAGCAGCCCCTTTATACTTCATACAGGGTTCAGGGTCCGGTGTCATCATCTGCTTGGCCCCCTAGGTATTCACTCAAGGTCCATCGTTTTAAGTAAGGGAGTACCAATAGGGAGGGCCATCGCTATCACCTTTAGGCCAGCTATGCAAGGTTCCTACTGTACTTGATGCTACTAAGTTTGCCTATCTATCCGTACACTACGCACGGAAAAAACACTAAAAAAACACTAAAAAAGTGGCGATGCCAAGAATGGTGCTAAAAAGTCAAGACCGGCTGGCTGGGTGGCCCTACGAGGTGAAGGGCACGGGATGTGGGAGTTACCCACGTGTTTGGCATATCTGGGGTGCCGATGTCTGGCTAAACATGGCGTGATTGTTTGACTGCGTGGATTCCAAGCTTGTGGATAGAGTTTCATAGTCTAGGTACTTTCGGTGGGTAGCTTTAGTATACTGATAGCTGTATTGATAGGAATGGTATGTAGGAATGTTGGTGGACTAATTGACAGGGCATATGCAGTGAGGGGTATATATCCACCCCATCCGTGCCTTCCACAATACCGGAGGGCCACACCGCTTAGAAAGTTAAAACTCGATATAGTTTTCTACTCCGACCTTCTTGACCACGGTAGCTTGTCCACTAGCCTTTTGACATGGACGTGGATATGCTTAAAGTATATACAAATGTACCCCCACCCTCCGAGCGGCTATCCCCCACATTCCGTGATCTTCTAGTAACGCATTTCTTTAGCTACCTAACCCGAATGTCATCTCCGTCTACCGAAATCCGACTCTACCGACATAGCCGGCTCTTGGGGTTGGCGATTATTTCACCCCTAGTTGCACGAATAACTTGTAATGAGGAAGTCACCCTCTAGAGGCTTTTCTACCCCCCTTAGATAGGTACCAACCCATCCCTTGCTCAGGACGGCTTCGATTTTGGCGTTGGTCTCGTAGCCGGGGATAGTGTTGGCCTTGTATTTGTAGGAATAAGGGGCCTTGAGGGAGCCGGAGTAGTCAATCCAGTTCTACACACGATAGTTAGCTAGCGTAAACGATAATTGAAGGAAGGGGATGTTTACCGAATAGGCGGCGCCACCTCCCGTTTCCTTGCTCCACCGCCCGATCGAACCTATTGCAATTCGTTAGCCTCATTAGCAAGGAGGGAGATAGAGATGATGGCTATTTTGACGCACCATATGTGATAATCTCACTAGCACCCGACGGCGGATTTTTCACAGACTCGAGATTCACGGTGCATCCACTATCCCGAACTTGAAGTACCGCACCTTGGATGGCGGTGGCTAAACCGAGAGTAATGATAGAGAAGCGCATAGTGGTACGGTTTTGAGTAGTGATGATTTAGCTTCGTAGTGATGGAGGCTAATTTTTGAAGGTGCAGATCATTCAGAGGTACTATGAACCTTATATATTCACTTTATTTTGTTGATAGGATTTTGTTTCTAGCAACGTCACATGCGTCACCAACCGTATCATCCGGCATCCTACCTGCTTTCCAATGCTTTACTCTTGGCAACGGGTTAAGAACTTCCGCATGCAGTAAAGAGAGGTATATCAAGTCAAAATAAACTCTTGATTTGTCAATTCACCCCGAGCCCGCACTACTGGTTTTTAGATATACGCATATCCTTGTTGAGGTTCATTTACCTATTTGAGCGATGTTGGAAGCCAGTCCCAGTTTAAGAACTGCCTAGACAAGAAGCTACTGCGAAGCTAGGCGGGACCCCTAGGATACCCTAGCGCTGGGTTGATCCTAACCTTATCTACTTCTAGTTCACAGAGCTAACAACTGTACACACTAGTTTGTACGAAACATATCCACGAGACAACGAGAAGAAGCGAATCAGACGCTATACCGCGCTTGTTACCTAATCACATGCAGGGGTATTTCGCAATTCGTGTACTAGTTCCTGCGGTCTCTAGACCGATCCTTTCGGGCTGCCGGCTTTAGGTTATAGCCTAAACCCTCTGGGGTTAGGGAGTATGTACAAGTGGTCGATTCACTGTCACAGGCTATTGTCGTATGAGGATATAGATGAGCTAAAAGCGAATACCGATGGCGCTGTTTGGAATCGAACCCAACTCACTATTTAGCTCAGGAGGTAAGTAATATCTAGAAATCCGATGACATGTACTATGCAGAACATTCGTCTCAGGCGTGTCTTCTAACTTTGCGATACTCTGCCGTGCACGCCTGGTTATCACATAGGGTGTCATGGGTGAGAGGATCTATGTTTTACATTTCACACAAGTGAACTTAGGATCTAATCGTTATTAATGGTGATAGTTTGCTAAGCAGTATAAGAGTAGCTCTGTATTTAAAAGGTAAAGCTCATCTATATAGAAGGATCACTACTAAAGTACGATTTAAGCGCACAATGACAGAGTGTTTTCTTTTCCTTTTTTTTGTTTTTTGTGTATAATACCATGGAGATGATATGTAAAATTTATGCCATAACGAAATTAAGTGGTGGTTACGTGTGCAGCTGAGTGGTTTGTGGCTTAGTAGGCGTGTGGCTAGAGGTAAGAGCGTGGCTAAGCCCATGGGATGTGTCCGGGGGGAACATGAGGCCGACCCCTCCATCCTCCCATCGTGCCGGCGCTCGCTCCATCGCCCTCTACATTTGCGCCTACCTATAACCTAGGTACATAAGCCCGATCTCTCCTGTCCTATTATCCCATCCTGTTCTACGGTACAGGCTCGTAATGTTGTACTCCCTCGCTGCTGCGCCTCTGTGTCTGCGGTGAGAGGGAGTCGGTGTATACGCTATTGGCCTTACTATTAGTTCGGGTAGTATACCGACACGGATACGGACACGGACACGAGCTATACTCAACTGCCATGGCATTGGTAGCCTTTTACCATGTATAATTGAGAATTCCCTACTTGATTGGCTATCCGAGAGTCCACCATAGCCTTCCTTACCCACTGCTTTGACCCCTTTTGTTTCTTTTCTTTGCATTAACGCGGAAGAAAAGATCGACACCATAGGGAGAAAAGAAGAATAGTACCATCATACCCAGAAGCACTGTTAGTTTACCTTAGGTATTGAAGGTGTGGCCTGGCCTGGTTTGGTGTTATTGTTGTCTGATTATTATTCTTATTCACTTCGCTGCTGCGAATGCCCTGAAAGTTATCGTCGGCTTCGCCGGCATTGTTCTCTCTGTCCTGTACCGTTGGGCGGACTGAATTGGAAACAGTGGACTGACGGCCTATCTCCCTTCTTTACTTGGTCAGCCGAGACGATCTTTGTTTGACTTATACATTCCCCTTTTATGTCGTCTTCCACGATCTTCGTCCCCGGCGAGACTGCAGCATCTACGATTTCCTTACCTGCTGTCTACCAGTCGAGCCTTATCTCTCAGAATGGCTGCTGCTACCGTTACGGGCTTCGTCTATGTAACCAGACAAAAGAGCGAAGTTGGGTGGCCACCGACCTTGCAATCCACAAGCCAGACACCTCAGTGGACTGAGCTCGACCTAGACGCACGACTTGCGCTTATTTCGCGGCAATGGCTCTTGCAAAGAACACATGTGAGCAGCCTCTCGCGGTTATTTGTATTGTCTCAAGTATGCATCAGGGGATATCATTCTAGTCTCGGTAATTTCGAAGAGCAAGGGCAGCTTTGTCATTATTCTCGATTTCCGTTCTTTATTATTATGCTCTCACCTCTGCCCAGGAAATCACCTCAGTGTCGAATAGACTAGATTATACTCGAAGCTAATGTATTTACATACTGTAATTAGGTATCTAATGAAGCGAGGCAACTCCGCGCTGTTGTTCACAAACCATTAACAATACCTGACACTACACCAAAGCGATCGAGGCGATTACCTAGGTCCTGCCACAATAAATCATCAATATACAAGGGTCTAATTAATTCCAGTCAAGCCGATAAGCGTACCCAACGGCAAGACCCCAGCCCAGCCGAAGTAGGAAGCTGTCCACCACCGCCAGATTCACCGCAACAACAAAACCGCCAGCAAGATTCCTTGTTTAGTTTATTAATTCCTAAATTCTACTACGATTTTTCTTCCGAGGATGGATTTATCCAGCATGGTAAAAAGAAAAAGAAGCCAGCTCAACCAGCAACCTCAAATGTGCCCCCCAAAAAAGATGACGGCGGAGCTAGTGATGGTGGTAATAGTGGTACTAGAGGTAGTGGCGACCCAAATGGTAATGCTAGCGAAACTAGAGGGGGTGGCACAGGTAAGGGAGATGGGGACGACGGGGATGACAAAAAGGACGGTGCTTACGACCCAAGCTTGGACGACGCCTGGGAGTCTTTTGCGGCTGTGGGTAAAAAAAAGAAGAAAGGCAAAACCGAGGAGACCGCTGATCTGCTAGGAACCGAAAACAAGCTTGATGTTTTCGATGATATCAAACTAAATGATCCCTGGCCGCCTCTGGACCTCAACTTTAGAAGTAGTGCGGCAGACACTAAGGGCAATTCGTTTAGTACGTGGGGATCCAGCTGGAACACCGGCTCAACGTGGGACTGGTCTGGTACTAAAGCAGCTGATAAGACCGAAGACAAAGAGGATAAGAAAGACGATCTAGATACCAACCCTTGGGTCCTTAGCCAACCCAAACCCAAGAAGAAGAAGGACTTATTCGTCGATACTCGGGACGTCGGATCCGCCGCTGTCGATGATAGCCGGGGTGCGTGGGGTGCTACGACTAAGAAGAAAGGCAAGAAGGGCACGACCACTTTACTAGACACTGCCCCTGAACCCGAGAAGATGAAACAAGAAGATGGTATTTGGGGGGCTATAGGCGCGAAGAGTGCCGAAAAGAAGAAGGGCGTCCTCGATGAAATCACCGAGCCGGAACCCGTGCCTGAATCTGCGCCTGATCCTCTTAAGGTAGACCATACCCGGGGTCGTTTGCGGCGCGCAGCTGCGGTATTCAAGAAGAGAAAGGGCGGGACTGCTAAACCTGATCTCGAGTTCAAGTCCGTTAGGGAAGCAAGGGTTACCGATGCCGATTTCCGGGGCAGCCGGGGCACGTCGAAAGACAAAAAGAAGAAAAAGGGAGTGTTCAGAGAGGAACCAGAGTCTCAGCCAGAACTAGAGCCAGCGCCGGCACCAGCGCCCGTGGTTGACAAGGAATCACGCCGGGGGGCGGAAGCTAACGCTGCTGCCGAAGCGCCCGAAGCTGAGATTGAATCTGAAGAAGAGGCTTTAGAAGCTATGATTAGAGAAATGGAGGAGGCCGATCTTAAAAGAGAACTTGAACAGAAGAAGCTGCTTAAAAATGCTGCCGCCCAAGAAATTGAAGCTAAACAAAAAGCTACTACCAAAACGCCCAAAGCTGTACTTAGAGGAATGCTGGAGGCCGAGCTTAAAAGAGAACTCGCAGAACTCGAAGCACTCAAAACCAAAGCTAAAAGGGGCTTTGACGAGTTGACGAACGATGCGGGCCGCCGAGCTCTGTCTTCGCAGTTTAGTTTGCAAATGCGCCTCGAAGAAACAGCTCCCGGGAGCTACCAGACTGAGTCTACTACAAGTGTACCGGGGGCCCCTACGGACTCCGGGTATGCATCCGCTACACATGCTAAGGAAACAGGGCAAATTTCTCTTAACCAGGCGTCCATTCAAACTCCCCAGGATCCTAAAAATTGTGATAGCGAGGATGCAGCAACAGTCTACTCGGATACACCAAGCATGGCATTTTCTCAGCGAGAAAACTATGTGCTTGAGCTAGCGGATGACCTGTTCGACAAAGTCAGCTCATGGAATCCTGATTCCAATTCCAATGAAAGGATTTCAACAGCTCTCCCAAATCTGCTCAAGGACTTTGCGCTCAAAATCGGTCACAGTGCAGAAACGCAGATGCGTCGAAATGTGATGGCTTACGTTCATAAACATCGGCAGTGAGTTTTCAACCTTTTGCCCAATTGTATCAAAGCAGAAGATCTATGTCAAGCAGCAAGAGAAAGACTAATTTGCCTTCTATAGCAAAATAACGGAGACGTTCACGGAAATGTGTTCGCAGCGGGTTGATAATTCTCCTAGGAGAGTTGCATTCGGCTCAGAGGAAATGTGTCTGGAAGATAGAATAAACCTATGGTTTGACAATTGGGGCTGTGAAGAAACTCAACGAGTGGAGTGGAAGTCCAGTGATTTGAACCTTGAAGATATTGACCCTGGCGATAGCCTATCGGAAGACTTTGATTCAACGCGCGATGATGGCAGCCTGACTCCCATACCGGCCGAAGACACACCAGAACATCAGGATCATAAAAATTTGGCGCCTAGACTGCTTCCGTACCGAGATTTCGTTTTTCGCACGGAAGCATACCAATGGCTTCTTGCTGGTTTGCAAAGGGAATTTCGTCTCATGTCAACTGAGCCAAACACGATTCAGACAATAAGACATACGGTCACGTCCTTTCTTCCATCCACTCATAGAGTAAGCAGAAACATGATGTCAGAGAGTCACCGAGTGAGGTTCAATCTCGACTGGAATCCGCTTGCTTTCTTGGCTGGGCAACAATATATAGTTAGACCAGCTGAAGCCGTCGATGGAGTCATTACGGTGACGGGAACTTGTAAAGACGCGCAGGCAGCGACCTGTATGGATTACATGAAGCAGACCTGGCCTATGACGGGGAAGTCAACGCTACTACTTGTCAAACAAGTTCTAGATGGAGAACCCGGTAGTCGGCATTTGTGTGAGTCTCTATGATTGATAGCATTGGCTCTATAACTTATAATTATTTATATAGGCTCCTTTTCAGATGGAACGGAGTTCTGTGCCTGGACAGACGAATCGAATTTTGTTGTCGAGGTTTCTGGAGTTGCCGCATCGATCACGGAGATTGGGGAGCAACTCGCCTGGCTCGGTGCCGCCCTTCGGCCTTCTACTCGTGAGAACGGTCTGGTTTACTGCACGCCTATAATTATGAAAACCAGCAACGGTAATACGATTCCACAAATACAGAATATGTCGCCACCATCCCAACTCGTGTACGATATTGGCTTCATGATTGAAGAAGTCGAGGATCTTCCCCGACGACCAAACGGTCAGTGTTGGCATGACCTTTTCAGGAATCCAGTCGTGGTGAGAGGATATCCAATCCCCCGAAGAAATGACGCAAATACCGGTCTTGAAGTACACCTCAGTGTTTTGGCGGGCCTGACTCGAACACGGCGAGTTGACCGCTTCGGGGAGAGGTTCTTTCTCAAGGGCTTTTCTACGCTCCTGGTACCAACGATGCGAGATAGAGAGATCCTTTGCTGGCATTTTGTCTACAATAAGGACGGAAGCCGTATCTCGTACTTGGATGGTAATGTCGACAATGAGACATCGATCGTCCCTTCAGGCTTAGAAAATCTCCGCCATGTGTTAGGGTGGTGCTCGGAAGCTCAGTTCTATGGTGGTAAGTATGGATGGGTTCGGGATTCCCTCGAAGTACTAGGGGGCTACTTTTCTAACCAGGCACGTTTCAGGCTCGGCTCAGGCTACCTACCATGTTGGCCATGCAGGACTACCCCGAGCTCATGGGGACTCTGCCTTCAGCAACATTCGTGTATCCGCAGGACAGTTGATTACAGGTGGGCCTCCGTTCCATATCGGGTTGAAAGACACTCCAGCCCACGTGACTCGAAGCGGTTACATCCCAAGGCTGAAGTGGATTTCCACGAAATTTGTGCTTTTATGGGATGAGGCCGACAAGCGAGGTTGGCTGATCAATGGAACGAGCGCACTATTACACATCGTACGGGCATCTCTGGCGCACGACAGCAGGGATAAGTTTAAATCCGCATTTATCTTCAAAAGTGAAGATTTGCAAGAATCATCCACATTCACTGCTGACTCGGCCGTTGAGGTCCTGATAAATCCCAACAACATGAGGCTGAAACTCTACCCCGAGAAAGAAGGATACCTCACCCTCGAAAGCCGCATAGATCATTTTTACAATATCCTAGAAAAGCTCATAGATCATCAGGCTGATATTGCTGGAGACTGTGGTATCAACATGGTAAACAAACCCCGGCGTAACCTTGAGGGCTGGGACTTCATGGATCTGGCGACGAATCGCGACCCATTACACCCGCGTCTGGCCACCATTGAGCCTAGAGGTAAGAGCTGGATCGACTTTACTAGAGCTGTTCACGCAGTCACTTTAGTTGGGCGCGATTTTGGTGAAATCATCCGGCCTCTTGGTACGAATACTTGCGATTACTGGTCCAAGCTGCCCAAGCAAGAGTTTTATATCGCAACCTGTATTTCGGACTTAAGTCAGATAATAAACGAAAACGACTACCACAACGACATGCATGTCAGACTGAGCGAGAACATTATATGGCATACGCCTACCACTCTCTTTGGATCATGCCAATGTAGGGGGGCTCTCGGACTAGATCACTGCGAACCGGTGCAAACTCTTCTTCCTTCGTCGTTGAGTAGCATTTTACTCCCCAGGAAGCAGCCTATTCCTCAAGGAAGCCAAGGTGCCGTGGTTTTCGGACACAACTCGACGCTCCGGTGGGTTTGGGGAGACACAGGCCATCCCAACGAGGAGGGACAGGCCCCCTTGTCTGATGCATCTGACGCGGATTCATTCAACGACAGTGGAGTTGGTACAAGCCTTGCATCTTCCAGGATAGAACGCCCAAAAAATATGTCTCGTGCGAGTACTCGAACTCTGATCCATTCCCCCAGTAGCCTGCGGTCCAGTGTCACCTTCCCTGAGGCCCGGGCCTTTACCGATAGAGAACTTCGAAGCCGGCAAGAATATACCGTCGGGATCCTCTGCGCATTACCTAAAGAGCTCAAGGCAGTCCGAGCGCTCTTTGACAAAAAACACGATAATGTGGATATTCCCCGGGATGACAGTAACCATTACTCCCTAGGCGAAATCCACCGCCATATGGTCGTCGCGACCTGTCTCCCGGCTGGTGAGATCGGTACGAATTCAGCAGCGCATTCCATCTCCAATATGAAACGAAGTTTTCCCTCCCTTTACCTCGGTTTCTGCCTCTTAGTGGGTATAGGCGGCGGCGCACCATCAGAAGAAAACGACATCCGTCTCGGCGACGTGGTCGTGAGCCTCCCCACAGGCACCCACCCCGGCGTCCTCCAGTACGATCGTGGAAAGGAGAAAGAAAACACTTCCTTTGAGCTAACTGGGTCCCTTGTCCCGCCACCCCGCTGCCTTACGAGCGCTATCAGCTTACTCCGATCCGATCCTGACCTGCCTCCCGACCCTCTCTACTCCTATCTAGAGGAGATTGCTTCTCGCCTCCCCAACTACTGCTACCCCGGACGGAACCGTGACCAGCTATTCAAAACGCTGTGTTCTAAATGCCAAGCTCTGGAACTCTGTCCCGCCCGCACGAATCACATTATAAACCGCACCCCCCGACTAACGGACCAGCCACAGATCCACTATGGTCTTATTGCATCGGGGAACCGCGTCCTGAAGGACTCCAAGGTGCGCGACAGTTTAGCGCGCGAGCACGGCGTACTGTGTTTTGAGATGGAGGCCGCGGGAGTGGTGAACGCCGGGCTGGATTGTTTGGTAATTAGAGGGATTTCAGATTACGCGGATGCGGCTAAGAATAAAGAGTGGCAGGAGTATGCGGCTGCGTCAGCGGCGGCGTATGCCAAATTGTTATTAAGAGTTGTAGCGAGTAGGCAATGCGATTGAGGGAGGGAATAGGGTGCGCGTCACGCCAGTGAAGAGGGTTGGCACTGAGCTGGATATAGGCGAGGGTCATGAGGGGCTGCCTTGGCAGCGGCGGAGGTAGTAGGCGAAAACTAGGTATTTGTGGTGCGTATTGACGGGCGCGGGGCAGATCTGGAAGGTCTCATGATGCAACCCTTTGCAAATGAAGTCATGCATGTTGGCAATTGAGTGCATATGGAGGAATTTTTAAATGTGGAAATTCAGCTTGAACATGGCCGACCACCTGGGATTCCAGGGGAATGACTTTTAATACCAGAAACAATCAAATTCCAGGTATGTCTGAGGATGAGCGAAAGAACCCGAAGAATCAAAGTTGTTCGGGATCTGTGCGAGAAGGTCGAAGAATACTTGATCAGCTCGATTGGGATTACTATTTAAAGGACTTATCTTTAGATTCGTTGTTTATCCTCTACCGGGGCTGAGAGTTGTAGAACCACCTTGCCCCTGGAAGAGCGAGCGGTCTTCGAGATATTGATGTGAGGTCATCTCCGGGAACCTTCTGGGAACGATTATCCCTCGCCGTTGGTGAGTAACGTGTTGACGTCAAAGATACATGAGTACGCTTAGTCTTTCTTACGAGATGTCCGACGCTTCGCAGCCCATTAGTTAAGACTGCGCCGGTTTCAGTACGGCTTAATGATGTGAGTGGTGAAGTGATATGGGTTAAATTAACCGATAAGGAAAGGCAGTTAGCTTGCTCGAGGTACATAAATTAATCGAGTTATTAGCTATTTACTTTGCCTAGCTTTGGCTACTCACTGAGCAATCCTTTTGCTTGCGAATCATTTTATTAAGGGGCACAGCGGCCGACAGCAATGCGACGATCTCCTGCGTCGCCCGGAGCTCTAGATGCAGAGGAGGACCGATCGGTTCCAGCAGATGGTGTCGCGTATAAAGGAAAGAAGTCCCCGTTCTTGAGAACACTACTTGTAGCAAAACCACCGACGAAATATCTCACGCGACACCGTTAGGAGTGCAGTCTCAACACGTATCCAGCCTAGGCCGCCCGACTCTACCCTTTCTAGGACCGAAGACCGCTACCTATTGAAAGAGCACTCTATGATATGCTCGGCGGTTGAAAACGACAACAATAAAACGCTTTGGCCAAGCTGAAGTCCTGTTAGAGGAAGGCTGCACTGTGATTCGACTACTAGGCATGAGGGATGAGAGTCTGAGCCACTCTAGGTATCCTTAGAGAAAATCTGTATACTCGCGCTAGTTATGCTTCTGGCGGCGAAACGGCCCAGAAATGCCATTTTCTCTCTTTAGAATGGTGTTTTAATTCCCTCGCTTGCGAGAGTTGTGATGGGGTGACATAACGGTGATGGAGTGGCAGAGCCACGAGCCGTAAACCGTAGAGGCTATGGTAGTGATGGCATGGCCTACTACGATTTTTGCTTGGGATACGACTTTTAATAGATATCGATTAATATACACGAAAACTTTTCCTTATACAGAATACCCTAGTTATGTTGGTATTGTATTAAATTTACATAGTTGAAGCTTGAGGTTATACACGCCATAGTGATTAACACTCATCTTGAATCTTGAACCATGATCACGCTAGATGATCCGAAAATAGTGTTTGCGCTGTAAGCATCAACGCGCACATACGATGCGCTCGAACCCAGCTTAGCCGAACTCTCGAAGCCGGTTCTAGCGACCTCCGTGGTAAAGCTTAGAGAGCCATTAGACGTGCCTGAGTACACCTTCCATGAAGTGTACTCAGTCGCGCCGTTCCAGCTCATGTAGACCTCGGTTAGATTGCCAGCCTGGCCTTTGCAGGCAACCGCCTTGGGCAATGTGTTCGGCCGGCCGACCTAGGGTAGTCGATATGCACGGTAGGAAAAGAGGTAACCTTCTCTAGGTCCAAACTTGACCGACATAGCGACGGAGCCGTTGGGGTAGTACTCCTTAATCCTGGGCGTCGATCCATAGCCCATGACGGAATGGCCATTCTTAAGAACCTGAAGGTTATCCTGCGAGGCGGAGTAGATGGTGTCATTGGGATCTGTGAGCTCCTGTATCAGAGTTGCGGTCCATTCCTTGGTGTCGAGGCGCAGGAAGAGGCCCGTGGTCTGGTTGACGCCATAGTTGTCACCGTTGTTGTCGTTGTTGAACATGCTGACGTCGATGGTGTTACCATCGATGTGGCGCACACGACTGTCATGTTGGTAGCAAAAGCTAATACCCGAGCCGAGAGCGAAGTCACCGCCCGTGCGTCCCTGAGGGGTGTAAGGTGAGTATTTGTGGAGAGACGGGGAATGGGTGATACTTACGTTTAAGGTCCAGGCGACTGATCCGTCGAGGTTAATTAGGAAGATAGAGCAATACTCTCGCGAAGAGATTAGATACGAGCCATCGTCCAGCTTGCCGACCGTGTTGATGTGGAAGGGTCCCCAGGGGTTGGATTGGTTGGCACCAAAGTCAGCCAGAGGGTAATAAGGCACAGCGTCGGCGAGAGGAATCTGATCTTGATGGACTAGAGCATTCCATTGGGAAATGATTTCATTGGTCTTGATGTCTATTTCATAGAAGACACAGTCCGCGACCCAGCCGTCTTCGATGCCTCCGACTGAGGTCAGGTTGGCCTGAGTGACGTTGTATGCAGTGGTCAACATGGTACCCTCTGGAGTGATACGGTCTTCATGAAGATCCAGCCACGACTCGAAACCACTAGTGTCGGCGCCACCCAAGGCTTGGAGATGCGATCCGTTAACAGTGACGTCGTAGATGCTCTGGTATGCGCTATCGAGGACCTGGATAAGACCATATCCCCAACCCCAGGGCTCAGCATATGATACGCCATTGAAGAACGTAATGACTATCTCGCCGTCGAGTTCTTGGGCTTTGAAAGCGGAAAAGTCACCGTAGCCTCCTTGCCAAACCAAGTCGCCATCGTCGGTCATAATGAACAGACTGTAGTTGTGGGCATATTCTCCATTTTGGTCGAAAAAGAGGTATCCGGGAGAAGTTGGACCGTACTTCGTGATGTTCAGAACTGGCGGCTGTAGGCTTGGCTCTGACTTGAATGTTTGCCATGGCCAGTATGTATCCTCATCCCCCAGCACAGGGAGTGCTCCGAAGAGCGAGGCCAAGGATGCAACTGTGAACAGAGACGGGCGCATTTCCAAACACAAGAACACGGATACAGCACTCAGAGGACGAATGAATAATAATGCAGGCCAAAAGCAGGAACCATCTTCCCTTTTCTACTCATTGAGAGAACGAAGGAAACTTCCGGCGTCGGGGCACGTTTGTTAGGTTATTCCCGACGAGGACCACGATTGACCAACTTTTGACATGGTCAAACGGAGTACCCGATTAAGCCCTGTTGAAAAGAGGCATTATTTGTGTCGAACGTCCAATGAGCCAGCTTCCTCGCAAAGGAAAACTGGACCAAAAATTATCTGATCAGATGTAGATCTAAGTGATGGATCAGATAAGATAAAATTTTGATCTGTGGGGGTCGCAACGCAATAGGATCCGGCAGTCGTCCCTCGTAAGGCAAGGATCTACGGATCCTACTCCTTATAAGCTTCCTCGTGGACAGGGTTGTCGTCGCAGTGGCACACATCTTGCGAGAAGTACAAAGAGAGGTGAATTGCTGAGATGAGTTGTAAAGGCTGTTTCCAACAAGTATAAGAGCGTAAGAGCTTCATGATTAGATAATTATGAGTACCAAAAGGCTGTTCTCAGAGTATGTTCTGTGTTACCTGGTTCCTTTGAAACAGATGGCTTGCCGATTCGTGAACTTACAGGATGAACATATGATAAAACGTCATTCCCTAGCTAGCGCCATCCTTATTACCATCAAGCTACTCACCCCGGGGTTTAATGAGATATTTTGTACATAGATGTTCTGCCGACGACCGTCACCGGAGTGGTTTTATTGCAGTATCCACATCGTGAGGATAAGTGCCGTTCGGCACGGGAAGCCCCACACTTAACAGTAACCATTTGTCAAGACTAATGGATGAAAAGCCTCCCGCGAGTTGAGTGACTGTTGTCGGTCTTTTAAACAATTGACAGTCAAGCAAGTCTTGCAATTCCCAGTGTTAAGATAAATTTCTGCAAGTATATATTTCAAATAAAATGAGAATGAAAAAAAGATAATAAAAAAATTGAATAAATAAAAAAACATACAACACCGGGTATTCCCCAGTGGTCACCCACCTGAGTACTAATCCGGCGCTCCCTAGCTTATCTAGGGCAGAGCGGACGGGATGCCGAGTTTTCTAGGAGCTATGGTCGTATGTGCTTGAAATGTAATAGTGCACAGTCTATATAGTTGTCGTTTGTGATGCACACCAACACCAGCTCTTCGGGCTTTTGCCGTACTGACAGTTGCAATGATACCGTAATGTGATATATCCAGGCCTAGGGATTGGTAAAAAAACTCTCGCGCCACAAGGTAGACTTCATACATAAACGCCAATACGGTCAATGATTTAGTATAGCTATACTATCCAATTACTATATTTGAAGGCTGCCGAAGATTAGAAAGGCATTCTAAATATTTCATTCTCGAGCCTTTACATCAGTTTTTTTGAGTTATGCATCTCAACCCCCTTGCTTCTTCTGGCGTAAGGGGGGAATGGCGTCGCAAAGAGAGACTAGTTTCTCTATGATTTAGCACCTGATTGGGTATTTAGGAATGTGTGGGTTGTCTTTGTTACGTAGAAGCAAACATCGGTCAGTTGTCTATTTTATTACCTCCTATTATACGATCGTCCGCACGGCACACTGTACCTAGATGAGTTATATAATAAAGAACTAGAAGTCCGATTCTATCTCTATTTCGTTCCGCCAGTACCTTATCCATCATAACAATGATCCCTAAACTTACTCAAGGTGGGTCGCACCGCGTAGGGCAATATGCCGGCTGTTCTTTCTGAGAGGAAACTGTAATTCGCGATTCCGTTGACACAGACGATCGTGCTAATAATCTTTACGTTGAAGCTTAGTACGCGAAGCTCACAAGACCGACGCCTAAATATGTCGACACACGATGATCAAGTAAACGATGACAGTCGCAGTCACAGAACAGACGATGGGAACGCAACGGAAGATGGTCACGGAAATAACGATGCCATTAATCCCATGTTGGGGTTAGCGGGGTATATACACGACAACGACCCTTTTCAACAGGTTATCAACGAATTCATTCGCGCTCAACCGTTTGTCGAAAAATTCATTCACGTTCAACCATTTATCGAAAAATTCATGTGCGCTCAATCGAATGAAGAAAATCCACAACCCAACACGATCGCCGATAGACGATCCGAGATTACGGAGGTGCTAAGTGTGTACGATTGCGTTTTTAGTTCGCACACCGATGAACAGCACCATGAAATAAGAAAGGCGCAGGACTACCCAACACAATTGTACGATTCTATCCTGGAGGTTTAGAATGGTGGTTGGTGGAGGCTAAAACTCAGTATTGAAACGACAAAGTTCGACTACCAGGCATAATCTTACCCTCTCAAATGAAGGAAATGTATCTGATAGTGCCAAGTGAACTCAGATGAAGGACTTCATACGAGTTTAATTGAAATCATGAAGTGCTATAAATATATCTAGAATTCAGCTCACATTAGCGTTACGGCGCACAAATCTATCTTCATTTCGCTGATCTTGGGCCCCCTTCAGAGTACATAGGACGTGTGGTGGTGCATTTAGTGTTGGGAGTGCAGTGCAACCCATGTCCGTTTGCTATGAAGGGAGGGTTTTAGATCGTCAGAAAGTGTACAGGCTTATGTAGAGTGATAGCCAACCCGAGATAGCGCAACGATATTAGGTAGGCAGATAGAGACACAAACTGGCCTCAAATCAGGCGCCACGTTTACCAGACGAAACACGTTTGACGATTACAATGAATTCGGCCCTTTCTCGCCGTGACCCTTCTATAGAACTTGGATCGACTTCCCAGATATGCTCATCCTTTCGAAGCACTGCGCGGAAGAAGACGGCGCTCCCGTAGAGTGCTAGGTGCATAGCGTTGGCCATGAAACACCAACAGATCCCTAGAAGTCCTATTTCAACTGCCTACAAGCTTTAGAAGTATTCAGGCCATGCTCCGAAATGCAGGCCACAGGATGCTAGTTCACCGAACCTAATCACCTACTGTCATAATCGATTGTCACGATCTCTGCGAACAAAGAGAGTCTGTTTATATAGCAGCAATATAGCTATGAGGGTATTCCGGAAGCCTCGTGCATCAACAAGTGTCATATTCTACCTCGATATTAGCAGTCCTGACGCCCACTTAGGCCGCGCGTATGTTCCGAACCTCGGGACTTATTTTTATCGGTGAAGGAGCATTTCCATAAGGATTTTGTATTTCTCCCACAAATAAGGTTTACGCAGGTGGTTGTAATAAAATATCAAGATATGACTGGCAATAATATGCGAGCAAGGGAGGTATATAATAATCACCTACTAAGATGGACGACCGAGTAGAAGGGATAGCACAAAACAGATTCATAGCCACCAGGAGACACCATTACCAGTCCCACTAGTGATCATCATTGATATCAACCGACCAGGACCCGACGGGTGGATCTGAATGATAGGACGGAGCTTGTGTCTTTTGAAACTGTAGTAGCACAGGCTCACTCTCATTACTCTAGGATAACTACGAAGTACAAAAACTATTGTATAATCAAATTAAGCAAAATAAAAGACCTATCTAAAGTGTATTGTAGTATAAAATTAGTTACAAGGTGTAGTGCCTACTAAATTGGTAATATATAAGGTAACCAGCCCCACCATACCATCAGAGGTCACGTGACACTCGGTTAGCACCTGCTGCTACGGAAACTCTGTTACTTAGAGTCCGGCTTAGTGCACGGAAGCACAGCACCTCCGGTAAACAACTCAGAACTTCTGCCTTCCTTGGCGTCAGAGAGCCTGATAGAAACTTTGGATTTCACAACTGGAAATCTGCAGTCTTCTAGCTCATCCTACGGAGCTAAAGATTAGCAACATAGTTGAGCGGATATTGACCAATCATTGTGGAAAATTCAAAGGTCAGCTGAGGTACCTCTCACGGGTGCACATATGCTAAACCATTCTCCATCTACAAGTTTTCGAGATGAAGACGGCCTCAGATTGTCTTTTCAGATGTTAGGGCAATGCTTCTTTTCACAGGCGCTTGTTCTGTTGTTACAAAATGCTTAATTTTAGGCACTCGTTGATGAATCAAGAACCATCACAGTTTGTAGTACTAAAAGTAGCGGAAACTACCATTTATGTTGTGCGAAGTGAAGGTTCCGTCGGTGATAACGGAGTCTGTCCTGATGATTTGTATGTATGTATGGGTTGGTGAACAATTTTTGTCAAGGTATCTGAACCGCTCTCCGCCTGCCACTTGACTGGCGTGCTTAGTAAACGGTTTACTTTGGTCGGATTCGCTTCGTCAAAGGATGCACTATGATCCGTGACACTCATGTGATGATTGCGAAGGTTTGTAGAAGGTTTCGTTCAAGGTAAGCTACCTATCATGATTCTACGAGAAATACTACTCTATACCATACGACATGATGAAAACCGATAATTTCTCCCGTCCCCCTATCTCGGAGTGTACGACCATATCCTCCGCCCCTTTAGTTAGTCACTTACCCTACACAACCTAATCACCGTCCTATTTGCCCAATAGTATTCATACACTAAACCTAACCACTATCCTCCTGCTTAAATCTTTCAACCAACCGGTCGATCACGATGTTAAGAACCAGTGAGCCCAGCTTCATTGAATTCGGCTCGCGGTCACGCGGCCGTCGCTTGTTTAGGAAACTGGATACAATTCGGTCTCCTTCAGCCGACCAGAAATCCCTCTGCAGCCAGACTGCAGCCTCGATTCCGCCTGAAGGGAGTGGCAGCGACGGTGACTTGGCGCCTGGAAATATAATCTCCCAGATCAGTCGCCACTGAAGCTCCCGCGAAACCCCAGCGTCGTCCAACTGGGCTAGTTTCTGCATTTGCAAAACGGTAATGCCTTCGGGGGGAGGCTTGCCAGAGAGCACACAAGATCTACGTCGAACATGTTCTTTCCAGTCCCTAGATGAGGAGAAGGTGTCGCCGCAAGTCGGGCAATATGTGGGTTGGCGATGTTCGGTTTGAAGGTGCAACTCGAGGTCCTCGATCTCTCGCAGATCGAATCGCGTCAAGCAACTCTGATATCTGTTTTTTTGGCGAACATAGTACGGACACAAAAGATGGTGTTCAGCGAGCGAGGGTGAGCTAATAATGACGGCGTCTTCGTCATCCGTGTCTGACTTCTGCTCGATCTCCACGCGATTCTCGAACCAGGAAGTCTGGGGCTGCTCTGCGGAGCTTCCCCCTTTAGTGCCACAGGCAAGGGACGAAGCAGTGGGGAGAAAATTCCCTAGTACAACCTCGGCCAGCTCATTTGCCTCGCCTGCGAGGTCTCCCGTGGTCTCAAGACTGAGCTTTGGCCACGAGGGAACATCGTACAGGCGGTCCTCGTGTCTATCCCCGCTATTAGAACCGCTATTAGATACAGTCCGAGAAGATGACGGTTTTCCCACAAATGGTAATTCTTGGATTGGAGGTTCATCAATGCTCATGGGTTCGGGTGTTGTAGGGCTATGTTGGCGAGGTGAGTGCATTTTATATTCTGTGGTATGGTTGATGACGACACGCGTTTTTAAGAAGTGTAGATGACGATTATGTAGGATTTCATTGTAGGGAAATGCGAGTAATTAGATGCTCAATCACTATTCATCTTCACCTGGCCAGGAGAATAAGATATATATGTTCCATTTGAGAATTTCTAATGTCAATTATTCGCCGACAGGCAGAAATGCCAAATCTAGCATTTTGGTGGGCGCATGGGGGTTCGCTGAGTAGGCACCTGATAACATCGGCGCAAATGCGCCGAGTCAGACCTGTGCCTGTCCCACAGCCCAAAAACGAGGTGTCAGTTATACGTGTGACAAAGCGTAATTGTCAATCATATGGTACGGCTTAGGTACCTCCGTAGCTTGTCGACAGCCTGTATGATTTTCACAGGCCTGCGAGCATTATAGGTTGGCGCTACGTAACTGGAGTTGTATGGGAGTGTTGTGTGTACCCATGCGTGTACATATTTTGTAGGTGGTGAGCATATCTCGGACGGAGATTTCTGAACCCACCTAGGTTGGTCCGATATTTGTTGGGGGCCCACGAATTCGACTCATCCGGGATCTACCTCAGGGAGTGGAAATAAGGGATAGAGGAGTTAGGCGCAAAGTTTTACATCAGAAAAACAGCTTACAAAACCTGATTAATCGGTTGACGATTAAGTAATGTGCACCCGTGCACCCACTCAGGGGGTTTGTACTGGCAACGACCACTTCTAGCCTCCAGGTGGTTGGTTACGGTTCCAGTATTACGTTCTCTGTTTGCTTGTTTGCGTATTTCTTTGCTTTATCTCAAGGCACTACTAACTGGATTACAAGCGAAGAAAACGAAAGTATGTAGGATGAGGTGGCATTGTTGATCGTTTCATTAGTACTTTTGGCCTACAACAGCACCTCCTCGCTCCCAAGACATCATAGGGGCTGTAAAAAAAATAGTGTAGGACGCTACTTTAGACAAGAAAGTCTTGGGTTAGTGCAATATAGGTCAGGACAATCATAGTCCTAGTCTTGTATACAAATCTTCTACTCAAAACAAAAACAGGTAGGGATACATAATTTCGAAACAAAAGGCCATCACAGTCTTCAAACCATCTTAGCTACCTCAACACTAACACAGCTGTCAAAACAATCACACAATGATGGCTTACCTGGCTGGCTGTTTGGCCAAGCAGTTTGGCTAGCTAGACTACCTGTACATTGGTCTCCCACCCCACTCAGTAAATCAGGGGTGGTTTCTACAGGGGCCTAAATCTGCCTTATCCTTTGATCTACACTAGCCTGGAAGCGTGTCTTCTTACGGAACCAAACACTAAGGTTAGGTATTTTCATTGAATGAAACATATATTCTCGTGGTTGGAATGTAACATTAGCGTCCTTGAGGCTGAGTCTGATACATGTAGTAAAACTAAATGGATGAAGAGCCAATATAGGGTGAATGGGCGACCGATCTAGGTCGCCGACAAAAAGCTACCAAGTATACTTCGCTACCTAATACCGTTGCTAGCACTCGGTGCAAGCCACCGCGACTTGGGCTTAGCTATCGTCTCAAGGGCCAATTTCAACATCACCATCATCATCATCATCATCATCGTCGTCGTCGTCATCTTCATCAATATCAAGATTTGGGTCGGGATGTGCCGGTGGGGGCAATAAGCCCGGCAGAAACCCCCATGGTCCGGATTGTGCTTCACCCGCCACATTGCTGTGCGTATTATCGTGGTCGTGTGAACCTACAGCAGCAGCAGAGACGGGATTGTAGTCACGGAGGTGCTCGAGAAGTAAGTTTAGCGTCCACCACAGATTGGGTCCAAGCCCACTGGTATGCTGGTGAATAAAATCCTCGAGTCCACCGTTCTCCAAGTAGGCGCGGACCCCGATATTACGCCATTCCCAGGCAACATCATCAATGTATGGTAAAGGTCGCTGAGACGCAGCACTAGGAAACAAGATGCACCAAATGCTATACCATCGCTCTACGTCATTAGCGCCTCGTCTTCGATTCGCCGCATTGCGCATGCTTTCCAATTGCTCTGACGTCGCTCCCGATGGTTGGAAGAAATCAGTGTTAACCGGACAGCTTTGCTGGTTTATGTGAGCGTCTCGTTGGGCATAGGTATTATCGTTTTGGAACACGACCCCGCACCGAGGACAGTGGCTTGGCTGCGCATGGCACCTGTGGATATGTTGACGAACATCACTAATCCGCTCCAGCTTGTATCTCAGGCAATCATAGTGCTCTTGTTCGTTATAGCGGTAGAACGGGCACGCGAACGATGACCCAGCAGTCGGCGGACACAGGCGCGGTTTTTTTTGCCGCTGGGGTGGTCGATCATCATCGCCTTTACCTCGTCGTCGCGGGCGGGAGTATTCGTTAGCATTCAAATACCCTGAAGGGTGACAACCAGGCGCGAGGCTCCCCTCCCAAAAGACGCCGCCGCTAGGATTAGTACTCCATGTACCGCTCCCGGTCCCACTAGTTTGACCGTACCCGGCAGCAACGAAGACAGCACGGCATTGAATGCAGGTTTCATGACCGATTACCAGGCCAAGGCTTGTTTCAAAACACCTGCGTTTAGATTTAGATACGGTCGATTGCATGAAGAGGATGACCAAGCGCTCTTACGTCTCGCTGATAGACAAAATCCCAAGGTTCCGCAACTCATAGACCAGGCCCTGGGCCTGCGGTTTTCCGGAAGCACGGCGGCTTCCAACATCTAACTTCTACAATGGTTAGTACAACCTGTCCTGAAACAAGACAGAAATAAACGTTATACAAGCATGATGCCGATAGCATACCTCTTTAATCTTTTTGATGCGCTGTCCTTGCTTGAATCCTTCAATCAGTAACTCCTTGCACCACCAGCCCAGAACGCCCCAAAGTAAGTCGGCGTTTTTACCCATCTCGTAGAGCCGCACTGTGGTCTGGGTCCAAAATTGAGGTCATTTACAACGCAAGAATATTGCGACCACGTAGCGCGACCAAAGATTTCCTGTGGTGAACAACAATAATAATCAATCACTTGGGATTCTGTGACGAAACAATCAAACAATTGGAATTTCAATTGCAAGGCTAGTTAGGGTGGTCGGCTTCCCAACTACTCAGTGCTATCTTTCTCAGTCCGCGCACCTCCCATTCTACAATGTGCAGGCAATCCTCCTATCATGGTGTTATTCCACTTGGAACACATATGTGTTCCTGAGGATGCTTCGCCTTGCCAGGTAAGTGCCCACGAAGGTGTGCGCGGGTGTGTCGGTGGCAAATATTCTCAGGACGGCGGAAAGTCATTGGTCACAGCGGTCTTCCCACCCCGGCAGGTCTACACAACTGTGTATGCGCAACCGCGGACACACAACTGCGTAGTGCACAATTGCGTAGAAGTCGAATTCACCGGCATGACGACAAAATTAATTAGTTTCATTGCGGAGTAAGCTTATGACACCCCCTGAAATCGAAACCTCTTTCTTGGGCTAGAACTGGCGCCCACTTCTTGCGACACCGTTCCGGAATTCTTCGTGTATACCAGGACGTACCATAAGGGTAGACGGTTAAGCTCTCAACAAGCTCCAATCCCCGCTAGTCTAAAAGAAATGAGTCTCTTCGTAAATTCGATAACCTAATTCTCAAAACCCGAGCATAATGAGATTTCCTAGCCTGAAGCGACCATTAAAACATGTTTACGGGATGATGAGAGACATCGCGCAGTCAAGGGTGCTGGGTTAGCTGCACGCTGCTTCTTGAGAGGAATTCAGTTTTCACAGAAGTCTGCGCAAGTGTGTATTCTTTCGCACGTGACGCCAGAGCCAGAAATTCATCAACATAAGATAGATATATAGAGAACCAAGAAACAATTCTATCAATCTTGCGACCGTGATTTCTCTTTTGTATCTTTGCTTTCATATCTATCACAGTAATGGCATCCAAGCCTAGCCAAGACCAGTCGTATTGTGCGGAGCAACTTACTTATACCAGGTGAGAGGTTCGCGATCTAAGTGACACAAATTGAATAGATATTCGTTCTAATAACGATATTTCGCAGCGAGACCACTCACACACGCAGCTCGCAGAACGAGCATATAGATATGTGGCGACAAGATCCCTCCCAACCATTCATCAACCAATTCGTAGGCGCTCAGCCGAACAACAACCCACGCCCTAGCACGCTCAATAAGAGAAGATCCGAGATAAAAAATACACTTGATCTTTATGACCGGGCTTTTAGTTCTCGGGAAAACGGGCGGTAACCAGGTGGCATGGGCCGATTGGGGGAGACCTGTATAAGGTAATATGGTTTGCAGTAGTACGAGAAGAGATACTGGGGCTGAGCATGGCCGAGTGACAGGGCTTGGCTACCAAGCCACTATCACCATATTGAAGAATGAGTAACGGAAGCAATAGATTTAATGAACTTAGATTTAATGGCTCAATACAAATCAAGCGTATCTCTGTATTCTACGAAAGTTAGCTCACCGCAGAAGCGCGCAAATACATTGGGTTTCAGGTAGGTAGTGACGTGGCTTAGCATAAATACATTGTACAACCTTTTCTCCCACCGTTATCAGGTCCCCGTGAGCACAAATCATGAGATACACGTTATCGTAGACGCGACCCTGCCAGCCGGATTGGTGTAGTTGTTCGCTGTGGGGTGCTGCCCATTCAGTAATTTAATTGGAGGCTTTTGAATCCCTGAAAGTTCTGTACTTCTATACACATTTGTGTAAGCCAATCAGGAATGAGTGAAGAAACGCAAGCTCTCCGCCCCTTTTTACAGTTCGAATGAGGCCACTACGCCAGGCAGACCAGGAAACATACAATCTTACCATAACGACCGAAAACTCAAGAGTCATGATGATGGCTTACGTCATCTAACCGGCAGATCTAATTTGTATGGAGAGTTGATACTATCTTCAACCCCTACTAGGTCTTCCTCGCATTTCACGACATTCTAGCATCTATATGGACGGGGCACAATGTCTATCCTACCAACCGCTCCACCGAAGAGGAGAAAGACAAACGAGAGGGAAATGCAGCGGCAGCGGGACACTCGGGCGGAGGGTGACGCAGTCGAAGATGTTTCCGTAACACCAGAGGAGACCATTTATAGAGATTCGAAGAATCAGATAGCATGTGGGGGCGCTGATGAGTCGGGCAGTAAATCTGTGACAGCAGTTACACCTATTCCCATCAGATCTGTAGCTCCCATCGCCGAGACACAGCGGTTTGTAAAGGAGAGCTCTCCATCAAGTTCTCACGTTGAAGAGGCACAGACATATGAGAATTTTACCTCTTTAGTTGGTCGCAATTTGGCACTTATGGGATTCGAGGACAACTGCCACCCAAGCACGCCAAAGGATATAATGCAGACACAGATGGCAGGTAGATGGTCTACCTTTCCAGCTCGCTACTCTACCGTACTCACTCTACTCGCAGAACCGCAAGCGTACAACCCGTTCCAGAATGAAGAGTCAGAACTCCTGAAGCTTGAGGAGGAGCCAAGGGGGCCCGTGACGACAATGGACCTGGACCCAAGCTTCCCTGCTAGTTTTCCATGCTTGAATTTTGACTTCGACCTTGAGCCTAGGATATTGAGCTCGAATACGACATATGATTTTAACCCACAGGTAGGAGTCTTCAACGACTGGTCAATCCCAAGTTTCCCACCCATATTTACGAGCCAGATGACCACGGCCCAACCTCATACGGATCCTTCCCTAATACAAGATGCCGGGTTCCGTAGATATCCTGGACGAGACGGCACATATGACTGGAATCAAAATGCCAGCGATCGGACCGACAGACTTTTCAGCCCTCCCTTCTACAGCCGATTCCAAGGTCAGGCGGCTCCAGGCCCGCAGAACGCAGCAAAGCCCTTAGTCTGTGGTTGTTCTTCTCCAGTCGGCCGCAGTACAAATATTTCAAAAATCTCTTCTTGTACGCAAATTGCATCTTCCGGAAAAGGTGGTCGGAAAAGGTCGCCTTCGATGAGCGAGAAAGGCGACGGAGATGATAAATCTCACCTTAACAATTACGGGCGATCCAATCGAGATATAGGAGGGCAAACGCCCCAATTCGCCTGTCCTTTCTATAAGAATGACCCCCAGCGGCACCAAATTTGCAGCAAGTACACACTGCGCCGAATTAAAGATGTGAAGCAGCACATTTACAGACATCACTGCAAACCCGAATTATACTGTCCCCGCTGCTCTCAAAACTTCAAGTGCTCTAATGAGCGAGATAATCACATTCGAGAAGCCGGATGTGAGATAAAGGAAATGCCCAGTTCTGATGGTATCATATCAGAGAATCAGAAAAAAGAACTGAAGGATTGCGGAGGCCGTGGGACGACTAAAGTGAAACAGTGGATGGAATTATGGAAAGTGATATTCCCAGGGGCTAACGAGCCCCGATCCCCCTATATTGGAAACGACCAGGCCGAGCTGTTGGCTTGCCTACGACGTTTCTGGGATGGGAACGCTAATCAGATCCTCTCGGCGTCGCTTGGTGAACAGAGCTCAGAATTTATGACCTCTACTATAATAAAGGCTGTTGATACTATCTTAAACCGCTTTGAAGCTGAGTCAACTAGTTGGGACATACCGGCTGATAGAGACATGGGGGGCATTTCCGGGCAGCCACAATCGTCTGAAGATTGGGTCTGGATTAACAGTCCGACAGACTTTCCCAGCTCGCCCAGTGACGAACAGCAGTCTAAACTCTATTCGTGTCCATAGGTCCCATTTTGGGCCGCTAGTTCCAACTTCATATCAGATCAAAATATGGATGTATGGAATTTGGCGTATCGGATACGAATATTTCGAATGCCAATGTATCATCCATTGGCACGATTCCTCGCCATAATATGGATATAGCAGCTTCATGATGCATATCTAGGATATAATTACTACACTCTCACGCGAGCATCGCAAAGCCCTTATTTTCACTTCAAACACACTAAACGAATCAACGACATTCAACACAATCGACTAAATGCCTTCTCTAAGGCATTGCATAACTCACCCCTTCCAAGGGAACTATTTCAGCACAATTCAAAGACAGGACCGGGAGGTTAGATAGCATAAGGGTTCCTCTGTGTTTCATTGTTTCTGGCCATTTTCTTTGCGCTATTATTGTCTATAGCGTCCACTCACTACCAATTGGTGCTTTAAATCGCTTAGTATGCAACACGACAAGGTCATATCAACACTGCTAGTCCAGTTAATAACTTTATCGCTATCTCAGATCATACATAAATTCCATTCGTTTAAATCCTCATCGCATTTCAAGCTACTGCAGATCTCGAGTTTCACTCGGTCTGAGTTACGATCCCGAGTGTGTTTTCAGCGACATTGTTCTAGATATAAATGAATCGCGATTGACAGGTTGACTTAATCTACACTCGTTTTGTACTTTCAGTTATAATTATCTCAACACCACGCCTGGATGGAGTGATAACTTATTATGATAGTCTTGATTAACCCTGTTCGTGTAAGACGATAATTACAAAGAACTTCTAAGAAAAACCATGGAATCATCAAAGTCCAAGAAGTGCAAACTTATCCTCAGATTCTCTCGTTTATGATGGATAAATCTAGGATCAGATTCAAGGCTATCAAAATACAAGAAAAACAGTAAACAGCACCAATCGAATACGGACGTAGTAAGTGTTGAAATAGGAGAAGCTAGTACACTCCATCTCCATACCCATATGTACTACCAGGCCCCTCTACAACATAGATAGTATTTTCTTCCTTTTAATTATCCCGAATACAATTGCCCTCTACCACGCTTACACGTGTCCCCGCCCTATTTGATAATAAGGGCCATATCTTCCGTGACATACCACATGTCAATATGGCATAGAGCTTTTAAACCGGTGTTATACTACAACAAGATACAGGTTATAGAAGCCTTATGACACCTTAGCTTCTTTTCATATCTACCATAAAGCCAGTTTGCTTCTCATAACACTTAGGCGCTTCAGGCAGTTATTTCCTAGATACTTTCCCCTCGCATGGAAAAACAATACCTATATACTCCAGCGATATCTTCGCCGCTCTGTCATTTCATATTTGAAACCGCATCTTCCAGGAGCGGGTTTTACCCTCTGACACATTGAAAGCGTTGTAGCCGAGATTATCATGCTAATGCTTATTAGAACGTCTATAGAAGCTCTGGATTCTTCGTTTTGTGATCTAGTCTCATTCCCGCCCATATGCTTCGTAATGGCTTTTGTGGTTTGCTCTGAAGGGCTGCGCCGCTGTGCGCCATCTTAGATTCCTGGGTCGAAAAGTTCAAAGTGGCCTTTGGATATCACTATTATCGCTCGGCGCCACTTGTCCTCGTGAAAGCCACGTGGCTCTACTATCCAGTTCCAAAGCAAGGATACGTCCCAAACTTAGAAATCAGGTCGAGGCTGTAACACGATACCTTCGCCAAAGTCGGTGATAGGTTTCAATCCCATGCCCAATTCGTTGCATCGAATCCTTTTCGATACAAGAAATGGAGGCGCAATCTTACTTCTGTATCGTATTTTGTCCACGGTAGTCGGCCGTAAGTAGATCTCTACGTTTGCGAGTCTCCCATTCGTGTCCCTTCTGTAACAATTCAACGTGAAGGCAAAATCTTCCTTTGCTTTCTCGTTGAGAGCATGTTTGACGTACTGGAACCCGATACAGGCCGGAATGCTGCCGACGATCGTTACCCAGAGTGCGCCGAACATGTAATCCATCGCTTTCATCCCGCCGGAGTATAGATCCCTGCGAATTGGTGCGCGTAAACCTTGTGGCGTCATCACGAAGCTACGGGTTTCCGGTCGTTCGGCGAGGGTCACGATGTTGCCGGAACCCCTAAACCACTCAGGAGAGGCGGCTATGAGGCCCCATTCTCCAGTTGCCCAGTTATCCCCTCCGACACCGTGTTCCTGACCTGAGTTAGGCTCCGGCATTTTCCATGCAAATAGGGATTCGTCAAATAGATACGTTGACAGTAGGATCTCTTGCAGACGCATGAAAGCTCCCCGACCTTCTCCATATTGAGGTGTCATGGTGACACCGAATAATCTCACCATGCTGTATGCCATATCCTCTTCTCTAGTAGTCGTACGTTGAGCCATCCAGCTCATCTTAACGGCGATACACTATTATAAGAATTAGTGATTCACTTCATGAATAGTAATATCAGTAATCTCTCAAAGGGGCCGTCTCTCCAGAACACCATTCAATCATAAGTCAAGGAAATGGAAACGATGCTTGTGGGATACACAGTAAAGGGATAGGATGGCTCTAGATGCCACTCACTGCTTCTCTAAAGTGCTTGGCGCCAGTAAGGTATCATGCATCAATTCCGGTAACGCGCGCGAGGGTGTCTGCCATTTCCCTCTTCGTGCCAATGTATGTCCAATTCATATCGTAGAACTGCATGTCCTGCGGAGCTAATAGTTCCTGCAGCGTCCATCCTCGCGAAAACCACTCTGACAGCTCCTCGCTATCCATGCGCTTGAAAAATTTTGAACTGGTGATAGGGGTTCCGGCATCCCTCTTGACGTCGGACAAGTACGTGATACATAACTTTGCTTCGCGGTATCACCTGAACATAGAATTAATAGACTCGGATTCTTCTGTCGCGCTGTTTTTGTTGATGCAGCACGTGTCGATCCACATCCACTTGATGCCTTGATTCCGGGCAGTCTCGCATGCCCCGCGGATTTTGTTCACTTGAGGCGAACTCAGGGGTCTTGTGCCCGTTCTGAGCTCCGAAATGTGGTTCTTCAGTTCGTCGAACGTAATTTCCTGCCCTACCCACCGGTGCGACAGGATTGCGTAGCCCTCCTGGCGAAAGATGCCCTGCTCGCCATTATGTAGTTCGAAGGAAGTTGTGTCGAGAAGCCGCATGTTGGCAATAGCCGAAGAATGTCGTATACTTAGAAAAGTTCGCGTGCGCAAATATTCTTCAGCCCGACATATACACAGGAAAATCAAACGACAGACGGGAAGCGCAAGCTCACAGAGAATAGCATTGCAAGTTTATTATAAGTTTTAACCCATGCTTGGCGCATCAGATAGTGTATTAGTATACCATACGCCGATTACATCTACAAGGATGCTATTTCCATTGTCAGCCTACCTCTGAGATAGGTTTTACCATCCCGAATCGGAATGGGAATCCAACCTGAGCCACGCCGCTTTTAGCCTGAGCCTGAGCCCTGTCCCGAGCAAGACCCACTTTCTCATAGCACGGTATAAGCAAAACTTGCATAATTTCCAATGCACATATTACCGTAATTGCACAAAAACAAAAACCGTTTATTGTAAAACGGATCTTAGGATGTATTACAGGACGGGTCCGTACGAGCGACTTCCTAGGAAGTCGCTCGACAAGCAATAAAACGTAAGCGCAAAGATATAAAACGTGAACACATCAGGGAAGATAGCCACAGACAACCCAGCTATTAATTATCCTTAAACGCTAGACTCTACCTGCCGACACTGGCAACACTATACCTCGGCCCATAAATTGCCTTTCTGTTGATAGTGTTTATGCTGCGATACTATGGTATGCCTTATTATAATTTATAGCAGCACCTTGCCTATAGAGGGCGAACTGACTCTCATTCTTTAAAGGCAACACAATAGGTTCCAGTGCCTCAGCTTCGACAGACGGAAGCTCTGTCGACGAAAGTTCCGCCAGCAGCGCTTCTGGCGTACCTACGGCGATCACAATGGTAACTACCGCTCCCGCTGGCTCAACTCCTGCAGATTCGCAGACGGATTCTCGTACCTCAGTGTCAACAGAGGGAAGCGCTGCCGACCAGAGTTTCGCCAACATTAGCAGCGCTTCCCGGGTGACCACTCCTTCCTTCGCCCGGAGTCTCCTTACAGTAACGCGGACAATCACAACGCTGATCACAACTACTTTGACGGCTACGCGATAGATTGATTAAACGCGTTCATCTGCCGTTGTAGAAGGGGAAGTTTTCGATCATTTTCGACCTGTGAATATGAGATTGTATCAACTGTACTGCGTTTCCACTCTGCAGGTCAGACTGCATAGTTCTAGTTCTTTCAATACACCAGCTTCAAATTTACCTGCCGTCTTTCTAATCATAACCATGCTGTGTTTCCCAATATGTTTTATTCTTCCTTTTACTTTCATTTTGAATCCTCGCAATGCCCCTAAATCCTTAGCTGTATACATCGGCTCTGTTGATGCCGCACTTGTACGCGATAGCCTCGGGCCCGGGTCTTGGGGTGCGTGATCTCTCCACAATAGCCTGAGACCCGGACTCTAGATCTTGTATCCTGGGGAATGGTTGTCGCGGCCCACATCCATTGGACACACTTGGTGATGTTAATATATCCAGCGTGGCAGTATTAGTTATATAATTATTAATAAATAATTATCTTGCTAATTAATAAAATTATTAATATATATAATGCATCCCCTAATTAACCGGATCATCTAATTAACCGGATCACTTTTCGTACGCTTTATACGCGTTTTAAAAAATCCTTTATTTTTTATTTAACAACAATAGTTAAGCTTTATAAAAAAGCTAATATACAGCTTGCTTTACAAGCTTGCTAAAATAACTTGCGTTTGTTTATATAAAAAGCTATTAAAATTTATAATGTTTTTTATACAACTTTTGTTTAATAAACATATAGTTTTAAAACAAAAAACAAAATATTATTTTTAAAGTTTAAATTAATTAAATTTGAAAAAAATTTTATTGTACAACATATAATTAACTTAGTTGCGCAATCGTTTTTGTTTTAACATTGCAGTATTAAAAATATAGCTAACTAACTGTTAAAACTTTATAAAAAACGTTTTATAAAAAAAAATTAGATATCGAACTTTGTATAACAAACATTAAAGCTTTAAACCTGTTTTAATTAACAAATTAATTATTAGCAAGTTTTAAACAAAAATTTAATTAAATATTATATTTAATTTGTTTTTATAAAAAAAATAATAAATAATAATAAAATTAAAAAAAAAAATAATATATAACTTTAATAAAACTAAGTTTATAATAAATAAAATTACGTTTAATTTTATTATAACTATGTTTAAACGCATATAAAAACTATAATTTGTTTAACTAAGCAATTTAAACTAATTTATTATTATTTAAGCTATTTTATTATATAGTTATATTATTTTACTTTATATTATTTTAGCAAAGCAAAAATATTAAATTATTAAATAATTAAAAAGTTAATATAACAAAAAACAGCTAAACAATTAATAAGCAAAGCTTAAATTAAATTAAACATTTTAATTAATATATAAAGTTTTGTATAAAAAAACGTTACTACTTTTTTATTTTTAATAGCTACAAAAGCTACTATTTGTACAAATTTAAATTATATTGCAAAAAAAACAATATTATTATTTTTTATATGCTTTTTTATTTTTTTTTATTGTTTTTAGCTTTTTAATATTAATTGTTTTAGTTTTTTAAAACGGTTGTATAGCAAGCAAATTAAACATTTAATGCGGACGCATATTACATATATTAAAAAAAAAGATTTTTTAACTACGTTTTTTTATACGTTTAATAAATTAATAACGTTAAACAACGTATAAAAAAAATTTAAAAAAGCAAAATTATTACTATATAACTTAAAATATGTTATTAATTAGCTAAATTATTATTTAATTATATTATAAATTAAATTTTTATTTTTTTAATTGTTTAACTATTATATTATTTTAAAAAATTTTGCAAAAACAAATTTTTTATTTTAATATATTAAACAAAAAATTATATAGCATTAAAATAGGTTTTTTATAGCTATTATATAAAAGTTAAGCTAAATTATATATAATATAACTAATATTATGTACTGTTTTACGTTATTAAAAAAAAAAGTTATAACTTTTTAAAAAGCAAATTATTAGCTAAGCTGTTACTATTATATAAAAAAAACTTAACGCATCTCCCACTTGATTTTGGCCACCCTATTGAATTGGCCACCCCAAAATACATACAAAAAACGTCCGTGCGCTTTTAAATAACTCTACCAATATAAGTCCTATAAACTAATAATTAGTATATTTAGA